>JASVER010000199.1:228669-269229 GCA_030449065.1 Oceanodroma leucorhoa | reverse complement strand
GGCTCCCCCAACCGCCGCGCACGCGCCCGCGGGCGACGGTCGCGGCGGCGATTCAAGGGCAGGTTGATGAAACGCGAAATAAAAACCGCATTCGTCTCAACGGAGTCGGCTTGTTTTATGATCCTAGGGCACCGCTTAGGTCCGAAGCGCTTAAAGTGTTTATCTGTGAGGAAAACGGCGTGCAGTGCCAGCGCGGGGAGARAGCCCGCCCTGCTCCAGCCCCTCCGTGAGGGGAAATTAATTGTCTGCGGCCGCTGAGGTTGGTGTTAATGACTGGGAACCGGAAAATAGGCCACTCGGGTTTTTTTATGGATACATACAAGTGAAAAAACGTAAACCAGAAGGCTGCGAGATGAGGCTAGATCTAGGCATAAGCGTACAATCTAAATTGGAAACTTGCTTATATTTAATGAGTTAGGCTTGCTGCTCAGTAGACACTGCATTGTGCTTGATTTTTAAACAGTTAAAACCAGCTGATGTCTGTTTTCTTCCTACCTCCTTATTCTTACTTGCTGTATAACAGTTGCATTCAGTGGTGAATAGGATGACATGAATTTGGTTTTTATGTTTACTAAAGCTGACACGGGCTGTTCTGCATCATTCCTCCCACAGTCTTCTGATGAGGGAGCTGGGTGACCCCAACCTGGGATCGGGATAAGCGGCCATGGGATTGTTCTTCGCTGTGTCTAAGCTGATCCAATGCTGGCTGCTGCTGAAGGTGGCCAACCTCTTCCCCCCCAGCATGGGTTATGTGTGTCTCTTCCCCACCTCGTGTTGGTCTGACCCCAGGATGGGTTACAAGATAAATCACTCTTCTAGAAGAGATTTAAGTCTCTTGGTTTCCTTCCCTGAATCATGGTCACAGCAGGATCAGATGTGCAGCTCATTTCTGGTGGCAACTGACTGTTAGATTGAGTTAGCCGTAACGATGTGCACCTTGGATATAATCACTAATGGCAGCCCTGACATGGGAAGTCTTGACTATTCTTGTGTACCATTTTGAAGTGGTTTGTAGCATCTTTGGAATACATGCAGTAGACTAATTTCTGTATGAGTGATTTGGATAGTGTGTTTCTGGAAGTCAGATTTTTGTGGCAGTATGATGAGAAGATGGGAAGGTTCCTGGGGATGGAGTTTGAGGTAGGAGGACAAGAATGTCTCACGTCCTAGACATAAGAGAGCAAGTAAGAGTGATTGTGCTGTCTGTTACGAGTTTGCGTCATGATAACATCCTAGGAATTGCTTCGGGATGAGGGTTTAAATTCCACAACTGTGTTCTGGCTGTGCTGTCACTTGATCAAGGAAAACATCAGTCTGTAACAGGAGGGCTAGGTTGTCCTCTGTTGCATGTTTCTTTCCCGCTTTCACTTTTCTTTAGCTGATGTACTGCTTTTCACTGTATAGTGAAGTGGTTTGAGGCCTTAAATACTGTGTTGTTTTGTTTTTGTTTTGTTTTTTTCTTCTGGGGATTGTTTAAAGGACAACTCCATTTGGTCAGAAAGCCTGACACAAGTGTGTCTTTTATCTTTTCCCTTGAGTGCTAAAACTGTGAACTGCCAAGTTCAAGGTTCAGCATTTTCCCATATTGTTTTAACTCTGCATTACTCTGTCTTGGGTTTTATGCACTTTATAATAGTTTTGTTGTTTAACTGCCCGTTCTCCACGCAAGGGATCCCAGATKAATCCTTCCATATGATCTTAAGAACCCTTAAAAATGTAAAGTAAGCCTTTTGTCTSCTCCTAATAAAGATGCTGAGAGTCTTCATGTTGAGAAGGGTTACAAGGGTTACTGACACTCTTCCAGCCTTCTTGCAGGTGTTCAGGCAAAGCTGAGACACAGAYGTGTTGCGTTTGTGCATAGGTTTTCACTCTCCTCTTTCCTTTGGTCTTCCTTTGTTATCCAGAAGCCACAGGTGCTTGCAAGTTATTAGCAGATTTTTGGATCTCATTTTGCCATGTTCAGATGGGAGCCTAAAAGAGCATCCAAACCAGATTTGTTCATAGAGGTACTTTTACCTTGGCATCTCTGGGAGTAAGTTGAAATGTGTGCATCTTCTCTCCTTTTGGTTTTCCTCCAAAAGGACTGTGCTGCTTTGACACTTTCCAGTTTTATTCTGTAATTGTCAGTGTATCTTGAAAAATCAACAGTCCTTGCTACGCTACGTGGTTCTGTAAGGACACATTAAGGCTTGTAAAGACTCTCTTAAACTCCTGCCATTTGAAGCATAAATTAATTTGAATTTGCAACCAGGATGTCTTGCTGTGTACATGCAGTCTTGCGTAGACCAAAACAGAGCCTTGCGCAGTGAAGAAGGCAGTCCTTGCCCCCACGGGATGTGAGAACGGTCTTAAGAGGAAGTAACTAACCAAGCGGAAGGAAATTGTAAAAGTGAAGCATGTTGTAGTGACAGGGTTTTAGTAGCAGTATTAGTAAAGTTAAGCAGTCGTAGTAAGTTTTAATGTTTGAGGCAATTTCTGAACTAGATCAGCTGCAAGTAGTTTATCACCTTGTCTAGACCTGTTTAGAGTAGAGGTAGAAGGTACAGTTGCTGTAAGGAGTAGTACCATACCACTAAATCTGGCTGTTGAGTTTGACTTACGTGGTAATTAAATGGATGGCAAATATGTAAATATAGTTAAAGTAAGAACATGGTGTTCTGAGTTTCTAATGGACACATGACTGCCACTCAGGACTTGCTGTACGCACACCTAGCTTGTATCGCTGAGGTTATTTTTTCCAGGTGTCAGCTCTTACAGCTGAGAGCGAAGGCTTCTCTGCTTTCAGACTCATGTTGACGCCAGTAGATTATTCTGTGTTTAGGTCAATGGAAACTTTTGGGCTATTTTATTCCTCTCTGTGAATACATGCCAGCAGTGTTTGCAAAATCTTGCAGTTTGATACTTCTCAAGGTCTGTGCCAGCACAGCCAGCGGTAATTGCGTACTGCGCAGTCCTCTGTCCGTTCTCTCAGGCGGGTGTATGTGTGGTTCGGGAAGGCAGAGTGCTGGGCTGCTGAACCTTAGAGGGACTGGCTTCCTGCTTGGGGTAGATGGGTTTGGTGAGATAATTTGAGATGTCATTTCTAGGGGAATATTTTTCTCCCTAACTTCCACTCTGCTCCTTGCTAGCTACAGTAATAGTTAAGTGTTACATGAAAGAATTTTGCAAATCCAATAAGGAACTGCCATCTGTGTAAATGAGATATTTCTCTTACGGGCAGATAATATTGGTTACTGGTTTTTATTTTCTTGACTGAGGAAGAACAAGGACAAGGTAAATTTCTTGTTTTTATTAGGAAAGTAATTCACACCTTGTTTTGCTAATATTTTGCAAACAGATGTGTGTTATACTGCTCAGGAATACAATCCTGCCTTGTGTCATCTCTGTGCTAGAAATCTCTTTTTTTTATCCAGCAATTTACAGACTAGAACTCTTTAGTTGGTAATTAATTTGAAGTTAGTAATTCAAGCAACATAACTTTATTTTTACTATTAAAGGTAGTAATGTTATGAGGGTTGCTTATTCACTCTTTGTAGACTGTATGTCACTTCCAAAGTTTCAAGAACTGTCATCTACATACTTACATATACATAATTATTCTTTTTTAAATAGCTGTCATGATCAGTTTATGGACCATAAATTTGAGTGTTTCACTGAAGCTTTTAGTTTGGGCATTGACTTCATTCTTAGTGATTCAAAAATTGGGATGTTACACTCCTRTGAAGGAGCAGAAGTGTAGTTGACTAGAAATAGCTCAAAACACAGGTGAAACCAGCCAGCCAGCTTTACTGGTTACAGTAAGAAGGCACTAAGTAAATTCAAAAGCCTAAATTGGAGTTTCAGGACAAGTRAACAGGTGCTCTGATCATTGTATGTGGGATCTAAAGGCCTGGCTTTTAAATTGAGGGGATAATTTGGGGGAGAATTCTCTGGTTTATACAACAGTTTGGGTGACCTGCATAAATAGAGATGGAAACAATTTGGTAAAAGCCGAAGCTAGTACAAGCAGAATGGATATTTATATATGGGAACACAAGCCACTCAAACTTTATTGAACTATTATGCAAACCAGAGCATTTAAATCAGCGCATTCCCTAAGGATATACTGGGTAATGCCAGTGTAAAATCTKTGTGCCTTGTCAGTATAGTTGTGGAACTTTTTTGAGCAGTATTTAGTGTTTAAGAGATGCATGGAGACTTTTGTAAGCCAGATAAATATTCCCAAGAGAAGCCCTTAGAAACAGCCTGTTTTACGTAGCACCAGTTGCTTGTACTTGACTTATTTTTTTAATTTCAGTACTTTCTGCCTTTATGAGTGTTAACGTGTCAGCTCAAGAGAACAAATGATCTGAAAAAGCATGCCTGGCTGTAGGTCTCTCTTCTAGAATAGAAAGTTATGAAAGGAAGGGGTGTTCATGGAGGGCTTGACTCAGCCCTGTTGACCTAAATGTAGGAGGGAAGGAGGACTTCGTAGGCAATGCTTGCCAATAGGGCGTGGAGAATTGTTCCAAAATTGTGCTGATTTTATGTAGCAAATGTGCTGTTCTTCATCGAACACTCCTTTTACCTCATATTTTATGTCTATATACCCAACAAATGGCACTGGCTTCACTTGTAATCTTTCCCAAAGGAAATGGGTGAAGAAGCAGCTTTGGATGGTTTAAGAAGCGAGACAAAAATCTTAAGACCCATCTCATTTTAGTTAAATGGGTGATTGTGCGTTGGGAGGCAGGCTATAATCTGCCTCACAGTATGCCTATTGCAACTTCAAATAATTAGTTGCCTGTTTTTGTGTCCATGCCTGGCCTGAATCCTCTTCAGCTGTTCTCTTGCTGTCTGAGGAAACAGCTGTTTAGGAACTGTGATTCCTATTTCAGTCAAGCAAGAGACTACTGTTAGGATTAACGACATGGGAAGCCCAGCCTTTTTCTTTGCAAGCCCAGATGCTGAGCTTGTCTGCAAGATGTAATAGTAATCATTACCTCATCTAGAAGGATGTTTTTCCAGGCCTGTTACTGAATAAAGTTGGAGCTCAAGTGTACTTGCAAGGCTTTCAACACTGTTCAGGTTTTTTTTTTTCATCCTTTGGTTGCAAAGAGCATAATCCACATAGCATTTTGGGCTTGTGAAACAAGGTATTTGTCTCTCCTGTGAAGTCAGCAGGTTGCCACAAGCAGTGAATCTGTCTAGCTAGACGTAAGCACTCATAGGCAAACCTTAAAATAGCAGCTCTGAAATATCAGCTGTTGTCTCGCTTGTGTTGAAATACTTTTTGGGGGAGAAGTTGCCCATTGGAATGGGGGAGAGGGGGAGGGAACTGCAGTAAACCAAATTTCTTTCACGTAGTCGTAAGGTGGTTTTGAGAGTTTTGTTTTGTTCTTTTTTTTTTTAAATACCAGAGATGTTTTTGGGAAGGGAAAGCACACGGTCATTTCATYGTGGAGCTTTCTCTGCTTCTGGTGTTATCTCGTGCTCTTGCTCATCACCCTGAACCTACTAGAGATGAATAGCTGACCTTGCACGTAGTAGAAAAATAGCTGATGTTTGGGCTTTCATCATACAGTAAGGCTGAGGGAAGTGCTTAAGGGCTTCTTATGGGAAGACATCCATAACCATCTATTCCCAAGACACTCCTTTTCTTTCACCTTATTTTATTTAGGGAACAAGAAGGAGGCTGTAAAACTTTCCCAGGTAAAGCTGGAAAAATAACTGGTATGTGCATAGAAATGAGAATATTACATCAGACAAAAATACATTTAAAAAGCATCCATATGGGTAGGCTTGGTCTTCAGTCTTGCAAGTTAGTATGGGCCAATTCCTGGTGAATGCATTTTTCATACCATGGGTAGCTGAGATGAGTTGTTGTGGCGCAGATYGCTGCGGTTCRAGGTTACCRTGATTGTTAGATTCCAGCCTAGCRTCTTTGCCCATAATTTTGTTTTCARAGTAAGATGCTGTAAGGTAAATTGCTGCTGATGAAGAGCTGCTAGATGCTTTTTCATCCTCTGCCCTGCGAGTAGTGTAAACTCTTAGAGGARAATGAGGCTAGTGACTGGAGACAGTAATCTCTTAAACTGAGTAGTCTGATGTGCTGGAGCTCATTTGCAGGTTATTCTTAGATATTTTGAGGATGGAGAACTACCAGTGTTGCTGGTAGGTAGCAAGAAAAGTAAGGCAACTCTCAACGGCCTGGTTGTAGAAGCTTTAACTGTTGAAATTAAAGCTTGGTGTGGCATAATAAATACTAAAAAGGCAATACTTCACTGGTAGGAATTTGAAGGTTTTAATCACCTAGGAGGAGCTGATCTAGTTGCCATGCAGCGCTTGCAGTCTGTAAATSACTTAAGGTAGGTGAATAACCATGTGACTTTTTTTTTTTTTTTTTAATGAAAATGTGGAAGTTCTGGTCAGCCTGTTAAAAACTACTGATTTTTGGAGGCTACAGASAGGGTACAGAAGTCATGTATTGAGAGGCTGGGAAAAAGCACGGAAGTAATGCTTTCACGTTGGCAGGAATGTGCTGTAACTCTGACCACTGCACTAGTTTGACAACTGTCCTTACCTAGAGTACTTGCTGGTTAGACCTCTGCACCAGAGACATTTCCTATGTGTATTTGGATGGATTTTTAATTCTGCCTTTAAACAAACGTAACTAAGCGGCATGAAGGGCAAGGCTTGGGACTGATTTCATGATGAGCAGAGCTAGGAGCAGTTTTATGGCCTAACCAGCTGAGGGTTTTGGGCATCGAGAGAGGAGAAGATGCAWGCTAACTCTAACGCTGTTTCCAAAACTGAGGGTTGCTTGTTTTGGGATGTGGATGTATGCCTAAATCAAAAACTGGGGAGAAAGGAGTATATCCCTGGTTAAATGAAGCAGCGTCTCCCCGAGATGGATTTGACTTGCATGTCAGCATCTAACCTGCAATCCTGTCCTCTGTTCCTTCATCCCTTCAGTGTGTCGTGTTTTCCTGTAAGTGAATTTCTGATACAGTGTGTACCCCTTTAGGGTGTGGAATTCTGAAGGGGAGGGGGCATGGTTTTCTTCAAATCCTTTGAAAAATGTTGGGTTTATTGTCAGACATAAAAAATTGAAGTTGTAACAAAACCATCTATTTCTGGGCTAAGGAAAGATGGATGTTTTGGGTATTGAGTGTAATTGCACATAAATGGCACAACTGTGGTCTAAAACTTTGAGTGACTAATTCTGACTTGGAAGCTCCACTGAATAGATTGAAATAACTTTTGTTAATTTAGGGACTTAAGATACTGTTCGGTGCCAATAAAAATGAGTGTCTGAGCTAATTGCTCATTAAAAATTTCTGACCTAGAACTGGAAAGTTGATTGCTTTGTGATGTACTTTCAGTAAAATATCCTGGGTGTGATCTGAAAAGAGGCGGATTTGTTCAGTTGCATCTGCTTTGCCTTTCTGTGTGCCTGCAGCCTGTGAGCCAGCGGCTTGGCATGGGCTGTGGTTTTATCCACCTAAATACTGCCACAGCATTTAAGAGTTGAGCTGGAGACAGCTAACAGGGAAAGTGATCTGATAGTGCCAAATCCGAGCTGTGTTCCAGTCTCGGATGTGGTGAGGAAGCCTCTTCATTTCCTATTGCTTCTAGCTCCTTGCTGGTTCGTCACTGCTCTTTTTCACAGCTCTTTTCTCCTTCCTGCATGCTGCTTTTGTGTGCAAGATGAGAGTTTCTTTTGTGATACAGCTTAATCCTGACACTATACTTGCAAAAACACTGGATGCCTTCTAGTGCTGTGATGCTTTGTGAGCTCCTGTGCTCTTTGAGAAAATATTTAGATTTTATTTTTGTATTATATGTTGCTGACCAAGAAATCAGAGCCTTTGGTAAACCAAAATTGCCAGGTGCATCACCACTGCTGTGTTCCTATTTTTAATACCTGGTAATTAGGTAGGGCAGTGCTTGTTATCATTGGCGTGTGAAGAAATGCAAAAATGATAGTTAAGTTTCAGAGCAACAATTTTCTTTCCTCTTAGCTGTCAGAAGGTTTATGTGCATGAGAGTGGATTATTCAATTTGTATTCAAACTTCTAGCAAAGAAACAWGCAAGATGGTATCTCCAACTGCTGCTGGCTTCCTCAAAAATGGATTCTCAGAGTTGGGTTTTTCCTACCATAATGTCATTACTTGCCGTTTTTAGACGTAATTAGTGTCAGATTGATTTAKCTTTCCCAGAACGGAAAGCTTACTGGAAGCAAGTTCCACAGAAGCAGTTTATTTGCGTGTTCACTGACCAACCAGCTAAACCAGTAACTTGTGTTTTAATATTGCCTGCAATGAAGTGATGAGGCCTCTGTCCTGAGCAGTCCCACTGGTGATTCTTTGCAGACTGTTCTCGCAATCTCACAGATGCCTCGAGCGCAGAGCTCTGCACAGACAGGGAATGTAAAGGAATAACGTTTCTTCCCTCTCGGTCTCTGCTCTTGCATATCTTGTGAGCTTTCCCTTTGCCAGTATCTGATTTAAATTTAATACTYTTTTTTTTGTCTTTCTCTTTTGAGTACTTCCTATGTCCCAAAATATCCTTTCTCTAATCCCACATTTGAATACCAAATTTAGTTGAGTCTGYCTCTTCTGTCTGTTTTTGCCAGCCTCTTCCAGTAGACAGAAAAGGAATACAGGAGTATCTGGCACGCTGAAAGCTGGGTCAGCTTTTTAAAGTTGTTCCCTCAGGTCAGATAGATTTCAGGCATCCCCACTTGGGTCTTCTAATTATGGAGCGTTTATCAGCTAACATACTAGGATGACAGGAGAGCAAGGAAAGGCTCTTGGTATGCTTCACATGCAGAAAAATTCCTGGGCGCCAGTCTCCTRTCGAACTCCTGTAGCTTCACATTTTTTCCCTTCACTTTTAAAACACACAGTGCTTTAGATTCAGATATGGCTGTTTATATTGGTGCCAATGTACTACAGTCTTCACGTGGAAACATGAAATCCTACTTGCTTTTGCTGACTATGAACAGTAAAAGATAACAGCCTACTGTTTTTTTTTTCATCTGTGTAATTGCTTCTTGTTTCTATCCCATTGCAGACTTGAAGCTCTTTCAATAGAGTTGCTAGGAAAATAGTAGATATAACTTTACGTGCTTTTAGAAAATAAGTCAGTTTAAATTTGAATGGTCTACAACAGCCCTATTGCTTTGCTTTGCCACTGTGCATTTCCCATAATCTGTTTTCTTTAAAATATCCGTTTTCACATACGAAATGTGTGTGTGCTGGTCTTGATTTTCTTGCTTTGCTGAATGTGTTGCTGAGCTCTAAGAGGATTTACATTGACAAATATGTTGAATCAACATCTGTTGAAAATTGAAGTGGGCTTTTGGGACATTTCTTGTGATACCCAAAGGTCATGCTATTCCATTGTCTATTAAATATGAAATTTAAATCGCCCCGATGTGAAATGAGTACATTGAAACAGTGATGTGACCTAACCTTTACATGAACTGTGGAGGAATCTAGGGGCTCTGGGAAATAGTATGCTTGTGTGTGGATACAAGGGATAATGTTGGTATATGTAAAGAATGTCAGTGTTTTAATTATAGAGGGTTACACAGTGTTTTTAGTAATATTTGTACATGCTTGTCTAATTGCCCTGGAAAAAATACCATTATTTGGTGAACTAGAGTAAGCGAAGAAAGGTTCTCTGTGTGTGCTGGTGAAATGCTTTTGTATCACTGATGGAATAAATATATACTGTCAGACTTAAGAACAATTTTCAGGCTAGCAGAAAGGCATCTGGTAACCCAGAACTTGTTGTCTAACCAAGCAATCTACAAATTTAGCATTAGAAAATAAGCATCAATGGGTTTGTAGTGAGCTATGCTCTTACAGCAATCTATCCGAATTTTTTGGGGGTGGACTCAACCTGTTAATACAGAAGCAAGATTCTTGTAGAGATCTGCATTACCTAGAGTTGCTTCTCTGAGGTCTGCTACCGGTGCTGCTGGCATAAGTCTGCTCTTTCAGTCTTCCCACCATAAAATCAAAACAGTGTGCCAAAAAAAAAGTCTAATACCTTGGATATGAGCTCTGTGAATACAGCGATCAGGTATAAAAACCTTATGTATAACACTTCTAAGATTGCTTGGTGCACCTCAGGAGCTGGTAGTAAACCTTAAAGGAATTGGGTTTTCATTGTAATTTCCTCTAATAGAATGTGATTCTCAAAGGGCTGAAGTCTTGCTGCTGGTTTATCTTATTCTCTCACCACTTCTTGTTACTTGMCATTTTTTGGACACAGCTGTTACCCACATAACACTCAAATTGTGTCAATCAGTTTAAAATAGACTGTGAGACTGAGGATAAAGTTATAATTGTATCTGCTGGGTGGTAATCACTGTTAGGGGGGTAAAAAGGAGCAARCAAAGGAAGGACCTGACCAGGGGAGAGCTGCTGCTATATATATGTCTTATGCTGTTGATGTATTCCCAGCAGCATTCCTTGATTTTAAAAACTCCAGTAAATAGCTGTGAAGGTCATTTTCTGTCGTACAACTAAACAAGGTGTGTGTAGCCTGGTAGTGTATTTCAAACTGAACTCATTTGTCAGTAAGGGTTAGGACACAGATTCTCTAGGTAACCCATTATAGCTCAGACCCAGTTTGGATACAGTAATCCTGTCCCACCCCCACACAAAAGCTGTCCAAACAATGCTGGTTTTTTAGCTTTAATCCGAGCTGATGGGTTGTTCAGCGCCATCTCCCTCGGGGCAAGTTGTCTTGACAAGTCCTGGCTCTCTCTGGGAATTCCTCTTCCCACGAGGGAATGGGTTGTGGAACGGTAGCAAGCATGAGAGGGTAACTCCTGTCCGCTGGCCAGGTAACAGTATCTTGTAGACGAAAAATTTTTGAACTGGTTGTAATGGTGAGATATGGAGGATAGTGTGATTTTTTTTTTTTTTTTTAACTGATTTTTGTCAGTTCTTTTCAAATTTCTTGAGAAGTGTGAATTTTTAAAACGTTTTCTCTGTGAAGCTTCCTCTGTGTGCTTTTTCTGCAAACTGAATGTAGAACTTGGCTCCTCTCCTGAAGAAACATAGTTAGAGTGCTGTTACTAAATGTTTGAAGTTTGATATTTGTGCTAAAAGGACAGAAAATCTGTTAAAGCACGATGTAGTAGAAGCCGGTATCCGTACTCTGCAGCACACATCTGTACTAACAAGAAAAGGCAATTTCACCRCTTTTAAGGTTGTTTCTCTGGATATCAACATTTTTCCTTAAATCAGATTTGCTCAAGCAGGTTCTGGCATTTCTCTGGTTGATGTTACAAATCAAGAATTTCAGCTTGCATTTGAAGTGTCCTGACTCTTCCATCAGAATGTAGGTAGCCTGAAGGAGAGCTACACATTACTTGTTATAGCAGAATATCCAAGTTAATCAAAAGCACAGTTTCTCTGCAGGAAGGTGGTACAACTTGAAGAATTGCATGCAACTCTTTCCCACCTAGCTATCCCCAAACACTTTTTATGCTGCCTATACGTCCTTCTTTTAAACTTGATATAAAGTTGGTGTAGTTGAAGAGGTAATAAAAAAACAGTGCCTTGCGACTCRTAACCGTTATACTGTAGTCCCACAAAAGATCATATTGTAAACACAATAAAATGGTCTATTACCAGATTGCTTTATTAACTCTAATCAGTCTAAAGAGCTAAACTTAATTAAATCTGCTTGTGGGTGAGAACACTCCACCCATGGAAAGGTGCGCTAAAGGTGATCTCCAGTTATGAATCTTCACRTTACATGTAGAAATCTGTTTTGTCTTTTATTTGCTTGAGGCCAGGTAGGACTGTAGCTTTAAAGGATTTTAATTATTATTAATTATTATTTGAAGAGGTCTGATCTCCCTGACTTTTTGTGACAGAAAATAGAAATATACCTATAAGGTGTGAGGAAATAATTTTGTGTATTAGATGTATGTGGTTGTAGATATTTCTTACTTAYGGAAAGTGCTATGTAAACAAAGATTGAACCCTCTGTTCTGACTTGATACTTGAATGTTTGTGTTTCGAACTCCCACTTATTAGAGTACTTAACTGTAAGTAGTAAATTGTTTTTTTAAACATCCTGAATTCTAGGTCAGCTCTTTCCAGGAAAAAAGGCTCTTAAATGAGGAAGGAGGAGAATATCTATTTTCAAATACATGGCTGGGAAAGAAAAGTCCCACTGAGTGCACATGAAAACTTTTTCACTACTAAAAAGTTGGTCTGGACTTACTTTTTTGAAAGGGTGCTCAAACAGGTTTCTAAAGGCTCCACAGTTTTGAGTGGCTTCTATAGTATTATCCCTTGATTTTTAACAATTTTTTTATTACATTTTGGAGGTGGGCTCTGCACGCCTTACCATGAGAGCTTACTTACATCAAGCGTCACAACACTGATTTTCCTCTTGCTGTCAAACGAGCTGTAGGATTGAGCATCAAAACTGTTGTCAAGAGTGCTTAGTATAAATGATATAATAATTATTTTGACCCCCTAACAGTTTAAATAGTACTGATATCAACTGTTAGTGTAGTATCCATATAACTGAGTTTGATTATGCAATCTGGTAAAGTAAGGCTGACAGGAACACCGTCAAGTGTTTTCTTTAAAAGAACAGGCTACGTAGCACCTGAGATGAGGAGCAATGCYATGCTGAAGAGTCAGTGCTACCTAATGCTGGAGAGAGATGTGCTAAAGCAGAGAACAGGCATTCTGAAAACTAGACACGTTAAAAATCCTTCCTGCAGCCTTTATCAGTAGTCAGTACAAAAATTCATTTCACTTGAGTTTTTGATGTTAAACTTGAGGACGTTCCAAGAACTTCCACTGTGGGCATTGCAGGAAATTCTGCCTAGTAGCCTTGCAAATCCAAGTATCATCTTGGGAAGGCCTGCAGACTTCTATAAGCTGTATCACAGCTAACTGTTATGTGTAGATGATGGCACRGGGGAAACTTTAGGTAGATTTATTTCTTTGTAGGATAAACCCCACACTCTTCTATTAGTAAATACATGAAGATTTCTTGGATGTGTCTTCAGATATGTTGTTTTTAAAAGGAAAAGGTGTGGGGAGATAGAGGGGGAGGATGCAAAGGCCACCTGAGGGAAAGGTCTGATACCGTGCAGAGCAAAGCAACAGCTGACAAGGTCTGATGCTGCGGCCCAAGATCATATGCAGATAACCCTCTGTGTAACTCCTGAAGTATTTTGTCTACTTATGTGCTCAGAGTTTTTCTACCACTTTGAGTGACATGCTTTATGAAAGGCTTTTAATGACTTAAAGAAATTAAAKGATCAGGAATACGTGGTAGGTATGACGAGTCTTTCCAAAGACTGGATCATATTTTTATTTCTGTTCTACACGCGCTCTTGTTCCTTGAGAACATTATGCTGTGCTTTGACCATAGGAAAGTAAGTCCAAAGGGAGACTTCCTTTTTCCTCACCCAGAAGAAGTTGCATTCAGTGTCAAGCAGGCCGTATTATTCAGACATACTGTGTACCAGACAGCCAGTTTATATATAGAAACAACACACTCCTAGTACTCTCTTTAATGTGCTAAGCTTGACAGAATTCCGTTTGAGATGCAAGTAAGTGGTTACTCTGGCTGGATTTGCTTGTTGATGAACCCTGAGGAAAAGAGGGAAAGTATGGTATGGCAAATAAGGGCAAGATATTTAACATCATAGACTGAATTGTTTCCTTCAAAATATTATGCTTGCTCTAGAAATGGCTAATACAGTAGTTATGTGATTTATTTGTTTGTTTATTGTCAGACTGTCTTCAGTTTGCTTTTGTTTCAGTTTTACAACAGGAGTACAGGCAGAGCGAATGCAATGAATTGTAATATTCATCCTAATACTGCCAAACCAGGACAACTGTATAAATGGTTTAAATTTCCAATTCTGTAGCGTTGCAGTGAGTTCTGTCTGAAGTGTGACCTGATTGTACAGGGAACACCTTGGAAAGTACAAAAGTTGGATTGTTTTTTATATAACATAATGGGTCTTGTTGACAGTCTTCTGCTCTCTTAATTATTAATTTGAAATAACTTTTCTTGCACAATGATTTTTAAACCAGACCTATTTTTATAGTYCATGAAAATACTTAGGCTGGGTGGGAGTCTGCAATAAATATTTTTATTCCCTAAAGTGATGGCTTTTGGCCAACTTCTGCACTCTTACTCATCAGCTGCTGGTCTTAGTTCTGCTGAATTCAACCTTTTTAYCTCTGAAGAGCAGAAATAATTATTTATGCATGATTCTTACTCCCGAGTGTTGTTTCATTAATGAGATGCTGAGATTCCTTGGTTCTTGACAGCAGTTCATTCCTGAGCCTGACTATGCYGCTGCTGTGTTTGACTCTGTGCAAATCAATCAATACAGATGTTGGCTTCAAAGCCTCCTTGTTTCTTTCTCAAGTTTTATTAGAGCTGGAGTCCCTTGAAAGATTGTATGACTGGCAATGCTCAGTACAACACTTTTTCCATTGGAAAAAAAAAAAATGAAATCGAGCTTTTGGCATAAAGGTCTCTTAAATAAAAGATCTCCAAACTGAGGGCTGGGTCTGAGCACAGCAATGAAGTTGCACTCTGATGGTTCATCTCCTCATCCTGTTTGGCTGCTTATGCTGTGAGATTATGCTACATAAAAATGAAATCCCAAGACAAAATATCCTACAGCTTCCTAGAAGCCTTCTGAGTTTGTCAAKCAGTGCTTATTTTAGAAATGGGCTAGTTCAGGGGCATGAGAGAAAATCACGGTAATGCCATCAAATGCTTCAGTAGTTGGATGTCAAAGTACTCGGCATTTGTTTTGCTTGAATGCTTTTTAATGTTACTGCTTTTAGAAGATAATGTTGTGTGCAACCGCTTTTTCATTTTCATGCATCTCATGCTCACATCAGCTGTCTTCATTACGGAATGTTCTAAGCTCATCAAATAAAGTTTTAGCCTTTTTTCGGTTACACATAAGTTAAGTGTAGAAAACTACAAGAGCCTGTTTTATTCTGTTGTCCGGTGGCTTTTTCTACCACAGCATTGTTGGAAATTCCAGGGGAAAGGGTTATGGCTGGAGTGGAAATGGAGAGTGAACTTTCCTCACTTGGACATTGACTGAAACCAAGAACAAAGTGATCCTGGCAGAGTACCATGGGAAAATCTATGCTTCTGGGACAGTCAAATGCCACGTTTTTACAACTGCAACGCTTATTCAGRAAGGGGGGGRAAAAGGAAAAACTTGATCATGCAAAAAGGGGAGGAGAAAAAGGAGGGAGGTGTCTTATGCCTTAAAATATCTTTGAAAGCAAAGTGCTGGTGTTGATTTTGACAGCTCCTTGGAAGCTGTGCCATCATTAAGGAGGGGGCATGATGCTGTAGGTTCATCCAGTGTTCCATTTGCCCTTCTGTAAGAGATGGGGGGGAAAAATGGTGCTTAAGTCTTGCCTGACTAGCGTAGATGTGAGAGCAGGACCCAGTTATGGTGCATCTTTATCCCCTGTTTCTTAACTCCCAAGCAGTTGCCTCCCTCACCTTGCTGTTTCCCATTGTTTGGGAGGTGAAGTGATGCCGGCTCTGGCAGGGCTTTTGGCTCTGCTGGGACRATGCCTGTGGTTTAGCCAAGGAGGGTGTCATAGGAATGAGCTTCCTGTCCTMACAGTTCTGTGTTCTTCCCATCCCTGCTACTGACTCATGCTTGCGATCAAATGACTAAGTTAACTCCTTAAAAGAGAAAAAAATAACTTTTCTGTGAATGCAGGAAAACTGGTCTCTTTTCCTCTCTTTTTTTCTCCCCTTTGGAATTTGTGTTTTGCCTCAGTACTGGAAGCGTACTGACCAGTTGTTCAGGATGAAGTARGTCAAAATGTGAACTGGCTCAGTCTTGCCAGTTCAGGTGTCACAGGCAGGCAGCAGAGGTTTTCTCTGTGTGTACGTTGCTGTCTAATTTGCAATTCCATTCTGAAACAGATCAGAGATCTGTGGCAGCTTTTTGGGGTTCAGCRTCGTGGACATTAGTGATAGCATTACGAGAAAGGCCTTTTTCTTTGTAGAAGACCTGTCTTTTCCTGCCTGGATTTGGCAAGATAGGAAACCAAAATTGAAGGATTATTATTGAGAYGAATTGGCTGGATGGTTAACCTTGATGCAGCCAGTCCTTCACCTATCTCCTTGTCAGGATGGTTTTAATCTAGTGTTGGTCTTTAGCATCTGAAATCTATTATGAAGTGATTACACTAGATGGAATTGCACTTAGTAAACCACAGCCTGAGTTCAGCAAAAATTGCACTGGACTTACGGTGAGTATAAGCTCCCTAGTGCGATGGATGTTGTATTATGACAATTTTAGAAGACAAGGTATATCTTTAGAAGTAATACTGGTTTATTAATAAAATCTAGAGAAAATGAGCTCTTGTGCTTGGCAATTTTTCTGCTCCTCTAGTACACCCTTTGTCCAGTCCAGGACACATTTGAGAAGTCGTGCCCCCCCCGCCCAAGTTTGGCAGGTTCAAACTACATAACTTTAAAATATTCATCTCAGAGAAGAGAATCRGTAGGACTTATGAGTTAATGAATGAGGTAAAAGAGTAGGCAGGACAAGCCAAGAGGCTCTTAATAGTTCTGGCTGCTTTTGTATGTAGTGTACCTTTTATCASTGTGTTTGGACTGGAGTCATTTCTTCACGTCCAAGATTTTTGGCATCCTGACTCTTCTCTTGATCTAATTGTAGAGGCTTTAGACCGTGATTGTTTAGCAGTAGTCTCAAAGAGCTTTTKGAAAAGAAGACCTAGAAAAGCATCCTGGTAAAGTTCAGGAGCAGAATTAYCGGCTTCATCTGTTCCTTGTGCTCTCAGAGCAACAAAGCTAGATGTGGGAAGTGYGTGTGAACAAAGGGGACCAGGTCATAGCTCAGTTGCTGGCAACAAATGGCGTACGTCTCAGAATGGGCTGTGTAGGTTTGTGTACATCTACTTCTGGTAAAGATGRCTGAATAACAATGAAAAACTAGATTAGAGCTTTGCACTGTGATTGCAGTTGAGTGTTTTTTCCCCCTGGTAGGAAGGCTGAAAGCTTAGCTGATTTCTTTTATAAGATTATGTTGCAGCCGCTTGCCATCTGAAGCTAGAGCTTTGTCAAAAAAGACATTGAAAATGACAGCTGAGAGCTGAAAAAACTCACGCATCTAGAAGAGGAGGAACTCATGATGCTTTTCACTGTTCAGACGCTGATAAGAGCTTATGCAGGATTTTCTGACGACACCTCCCTGCGTTACATATGCGTTGCTAACACTATCATATGGCGGAACCAGGTTGTAGTTTTGCAAGTTTGGTCTGTGAGAGTGAAGTCTGCGTGACGTAGTAAATCTGTGCATAACAACTGGAGTTGAACCAGCCTCTGTACTACCAGTTTGAGATGTCCCTGTGGCCTCCCTCCTTTGCAGCATCTCCTTTTCCCGTTATGACAGTACCCTTGTAGACCCTTGGTGCTTGCAGGTCCAAACACATGTGGAAGTAAGATGATATATATAAAAGGTTTAAGAGTAGCGTCCATTCTTTCTGCCACTTTCTCAGAAGTCCATTTCATATCTCCAAGGGAATTTGGGGATTTGCTGGAACAGGAGGGGAAATRCAGACTCTTATTTGGGTGCTAAAGCTTGTCTACAGAGATGTTCCATGTTTGCCCTTTTCAGCTGCTCGTTGTATTGAGTGAAGTAGCTCCATCAATGCTGAGCAATTCAGTATGACAGATTATCAAATCGATTCTTTAAAAAAAAAAAAAAATTACTCAAAACTTTGATTTGTACTGGTAATTACTGTTGAAGACCTCTCTGACTCTTATAAGGCTATTAACATTAATTATAAATATTCTGCAATATAATTAAAGGAAATTCCGTGTTAGAGAAGTAAAGATTAAGTTGCTAYGTTGGTAAGGACTAACAGGCTCTAGCAGAACTCTGATTTGAGAACAAGACCTCACAGAGAAAGTGGCAGCTTTTCGGCAAATATGTTATTGATACTTCTAGTTTGAGGAAATAATATTGTTTACATACCTTATGCAATAAAATTAATCATTGTGTAGAATATTTTCRTAATAGTAAACATGCTAGGTGTACTTAATCATGTAAATAGTGTTGAATTTCTGGAGTATAAAAATAATCTTCAGATACACTCTCCTAATCTGTGTAAAACTGTAGCTTTATAGTGTCCTAGTGTGTCAAGTCCTTAAAGCTGCTTTTTGTGATGGTGTTTGGCTTTTCAACACTGAATTTTAATGGCATCRAGTTGAAAGTGGCTTTACCTTTCATGAAAGCGAAGACATTGTGTGCTTGACAAAAGGAAAGGGTTTTAAGATCCGACATCTTCTTGTGATTCATGGGGTGGAGTGTGGAAATCAGTTTCTAAAATTAAACCAAACTTTCACATAACTTCCCTCCCGTCCTCCCCCCCTCCCTCCCCCTTTATGCCAGTGTGAACGTGGTACATAGTTTTCTATCGATACGGACAAACAGTCTCCCGTTAAAGAATTTTCATACCAGGACTGGTTAATGCTAATATCTCCAATCTCTGCTTGAATTTTTGAAGTCTTGAAGGATAAGTTACTTACGTCATCTTGAACCTGATCTATTCTCTTTACCCTTTCCCCTGTTGGATGGGAAGGGTGAGAGTACGTTTACTGCAGTTATTCCCTTGCAGGGAGGCGAACAAATGAGAAAGGGTTGTGTTACATGCTGTAGTTATGAGAGTTATTTCGAGATGGCCGAGTTGGTCAACAGCTGCAGCCCTCAGCTATCGTGTGAATGGTTTGCTTTTTGCCACASTGCTTATTTTAATGAACTCCATCTGTACATAGTGTAGTCCATAATAGAAAGCAGATTGCTGGGCTGATGGTGTCTACAGTGCAGTATAGATGCTATGAGTTGTCCAGTCTACTGGGTTGCAGATGAAGGTTGAATATGAAAATGAGGCGGATACCTTTTTGTTTAGTGCAGAAGCAGTTTCCGAAATGATGAAATTTTGCCTGAAAAGGAAAGATTGTGGAGTCGGGGGGAGGGTGAGGCAGCAATTGCTTACAAGAGAGCTGACATTTTTCTGAAAGAGGCAGCTCATAATTCTGAAATGTATTTTGTAGTTAAATCCCTGGGTTCTTCCCCTCCCCCCAAAAAATCATTATGATAGTGGCTTACCATTTGGGATTTCCTCCCCTGTTGAAAGTCATTTTCTTTCTGGAGTCTCTGGTTTTATTCAGATAGTATATTGGTGTAGAAGCTTGATGTCCTGTCCCTTAAGCTCTTGCTAAGACAAATGTGACAAAAGAAACACAGAATGGGTTAATTTTAAGGTAAATTCCAACTGAAGTCAAAGCACTTAATCAAAACAGAAGTCAGAAAAATAACTCTTAGATTAGACTTCATTAATGAGACTTAAATGATGCTATTTTTTAGCTGCAGCTTATTCAGGTAAAGTTGCTTCTGCCTGAGTCTAAATATATGAAGTATGGCATCCAAAGCCATAGTTGGCTTACTGGGAATGTACGGTGTAGCATATTTTCCTTTTCCTCTGCCATAGGTTGAATATAAATCATCAAACATCTTACCATACCAAAAATAAGGCTGTATAAAAATATCTGAGTACATGGAAAAATAACTCTCCTATTACTACCACATTAGAAATTAAAAGAATTACTCAATTGTAGGCACTTAGTGGGGACCTTTTAGATTAGTAACAATTCTGTGAACCCAAACATCGAGATTTTAAGCAGATTTCTGGAAATGAGCAAGGCAGTGCTGGCATATGCACTGAGATGGCCGTTACTAAGTAGTATTTCAGAGGAGGTATTTGTCTGACAGCTAGTACTTCCAACAGCTGACATTTTTCAACCAAAAGTGTATGCCAAATTAGGCAACTTTACGTTGCTTTTTTTCTCTTTGTATTCCCCTTGCTTCTCSTTAGAATGCAGTGTTTACAGAGAGGATGCTTAACTTAATCTGTGACTCTCTGAATGCATGAATTAGTCACCTGAGCACTTGTAATAAACTTAAAATGGTACTATAAAAGGGAATTAAGGCCTCAGACTGTCGTTAGTGGGATCTGTAAACTCTCATCTCTAGCTGTTAGATCGTTATTGATACTAATGAAGATGCTGTTGCAATTGGATGCCTGCAAAAACRATTAGGATGGAAGAGATGCAGAAAAGAAGCTCACCTGTTAATCTTGGGATAGTTTGCTGATGGAGATTTCTTGGTGAGAGGAATTTACACTCCATCTCTCTGTGCAGTGTTTGTAAAGACTTCAGGATTGCGGCTTGTTGCAGTACTTTTGCTTACATTAAAATAATCTGTCTTCCAGGCAGATTTGTGAGTAGGCTGTTTGCTAGCGCTTTTCCTATTAATGAAAAGTTAATCACCACCTACTCACTACAAAGCCTGTGTAAGGAAGGGAGAGTGTTTTACAACTTCTTCTGATTGACATAATTAAGAAGGTGCTAAAATTCTAGATAGTAAAGCTGTCTTGGTCCTGTTCCTTAGGTATTTCTTCAGTTTAGTTAAAGGTTAAACATGAATTTTATGTCTTATTCATCAAAATACAGGATGTTCATTTCTAGATTTTAACCACAAAAAGACTATGGTTGATGTGCTAGGCTAAGTTTGAGATTCCTTTGTATGCACTATGGAAATACTCAAGTGTCATTGCTCCTAAAGTCACTTTGCCTGTATTTCTGTCTTGGTTGCATGAGGGACCAGGAAACAGTCAGTCATTCCATTTTTTTGGGGCTGATAAATTCCAGTATTTTCGCAATCCCTTTTGTCATCAATAAAACTGTAGCTTCAACTTTTTGCTTACACTTTTTACTTTTGATATTTTAATATTGGCAACTCTTGGATTTCAAGATGGAATTCGTATGTTATTTGTAAAGTCAATAAGTCATCAAGATAAATTGTGATCTTCTGAGCTTCCCATTCCACCTCTGCCTGGGAGTGCGGTGAGTCATCYCCAAAAAGGTACGGAGATTCATGCAGTGTTGAGGAAGAAGGGCTGAGACTAACTGCTGGTTAATCCTTGGAGATGACCATATGTTCTCATGGGTCTGCACAGGTCCTGAATCTATTCCCACTGAAGCTGGTGGGARTTATGCAGAATATGGTAAGGCCTGTGGTGTTGGAGAGCCTATAATACATCTACAGAAGGGATCAGGGAGACAAGTTGAAAAATGCATTCAGACCCTTGTGTTCAGTTGAGCTGTTTGTCTCTAGCGTGGTTGAGTCTTACTTCGAAGGAAGTGAATTTTAGGCAGATGCTGTTATTCTTCTAGTGGAAGCCAGAATACATTGCTGCGTCTTTGGGAAGCTTTTTACAYACATGCTTTCATTGCTTCCAGCCCTGAAGTTGAGAATAAAAGCACTCTTTCAGGTGAAATCAAGTGTTCATGAAGAATTTAGCCTGYATAGATTTTGCTTTGTAGGACTGAACTTCTTCCACTGCTCCCAGAGCTACAGATCTTATCTTYTGCCTAGGCAGTGTGGGGGAGAGACTGTCTTTAGCATGTTGGTTGTTTTTGTGAGCCTGTCCTCTTTCTGTTTGTAATAAACAAATACTCCACTCAGGTATGTGAACAAACTGACAGTGTCAGTTGACAAATATAAAAACTAATGCTAAACACGGGATGAGAATAAAGGGGGTTTGGCTGGATTAACGAGGATTTTGCTGGAGAACTGAGTTAGAAATTCATTGTGTCGTGTGCCAAGGTTCCTGTCTTGTGGAATTTGCTGAAGTGGTCCGTTTATAAGTTGTTGCAAAATGAAAACATTATTAGACTCTGCTTTACTAATGATGTAGCTGATCGGTATTTCAAATTTTAATATAGGCTGTTGTTGATGTTGGTTTAAGTTTAGAATTGGAAAAATCAAGACACTGCCCATCTTTAAATACAATACTCTGTAAATACCTCTGTGTTAATAGAGGCTAATAACTTTTTACGTAAGACTGCTTTGTCCATAAGATCTTCTGGAGCAGCATGAACACTTTGAAACCGATCAGCTACCAATGAATTGGAAATCAGAAGCCTAAGGCTCAGATCCATGAAAATATTTTCTTGACTATCTAGGTCTCAGTGACTTCAAAACCACCTTGCGCTTGCCCCCATCTTTGTAGTTGTTTGTTTGTTTTTTTTTCTCACGGTTTTGCAGCTAAGGCTCGGCTTGGAGGCCTTGGAGCAGGATGCTTAGGCTGACTGCCTCTCCCCGGTGTGGCTTCATCACATCGTGGCTTGCCTAAGCTCAGCAGCCCGACACCCTGTTTCTTCCTTTCAGTAACCAAGGGTTTAAGGATGAGAACGTTGCACAGATCCTGATCCTGCRTTCTCTGGATGCTTTAGGTAAATGACTCTTGCAGGTCTGTATCCATAAGACTGAAAACCTGTTTAGAAGTACCTAACTCCAAGGAAAAGGTTCATATTTAAAAGGTTGATTCTCATAATTTCCAGTCTGAGCAATTGTTGGTGATAGTGGTGACAAGAAGAGAATCAGTGCCTGTATTTTAAGATAATAAAAATAAGAACATCTCAACACATATTTTTTTTTGTATGCAACTGTTTCAGTTTCTTTTTTGAAACAGTTTCCTAGAAAGGCGAGCAATGTGTAGACGGACCATTGCTTGGGTAGCTGGGACTGCGGATGCCCGGGGGCAGTGCAGTATGAATCTAATGGAATGGGCTTTGAGTGTTTTAGTGAACACATTTGAAGGATAAAAAGCATACGAGCTGTGCTGAATTTAGGATGAAACACCCCTGTAGCATAAAAGGTTTAAATGTCACTTTGAAGAATGAAAGACTGATTTAAGGAGAAAAGACTATTTTTATATACATCTTGTGCATTGGAATAAATGTGGTTTCATACTGTCAATTCTGATGCTTTTTTAAGATCAGGAATATAATATTCTACTTATATTTAGCAGAACCTCTGTATGGACACTTGAACATTTGTTTTTTATTGTCAATGCTATGGGCAGTTCCGTTGGATTCAGAACAGTGCTGGTGCTTCATGTCACTGAGGGACTATGAAGTTGCAGACTTCGATACTGTTTATGCTGTGGCAACATAGAAGAGTCCATAAAAAAMCCCTAATAATTATGTTTATGAAGAGCATCGATACCTACTAGACATGAAGAAATCTAGTTTTGGAGGATGATGTAYGCTGTGAGGAACACACAGCTTTCTAGGGTCCTGTTTTGGCTTTCATGTCATCAGAATGGCATTTGCAAGTAGTAAATGCATTTAATGAAACTGATTTTAGAACTATAGGTCAGCMCTTAAATTTATTTTCTCCTTGTTAGTCTCAGAACTAGATCAGGTTTTAAATTTTATAATAAACAGGACTTCAAAGTCTCATTTCTTCCCCCTCTGCCAGGTACTGTCACACAAGTCAGAGAACATCGTTGTTATTGGTTGTGTAGCCTGTACTCKTTATAGTCAGACTCCATTTTTTAACACTTGAATCATACTTCCAGCACTAGGGTGTTTTTTTTTCCTTTCTTACACAATTTTCCTTTTGTTCCTGATCTTTTGTTTCTTTTGTTAGCGACAGAAATACTGTTGCGCAAATCAGCTGTGTTGTCATGGGGAAATTTCACAGCATGAATGTGATGAAAAATGGCCAATTTTTTTTTTTTTTTCTTACTGAGATACCACAGGGGAAYGAGCAGAGAAATCATTTCCTTACCACCCTACAGGGCAGTCTGTGGGTGGACAAGGAGTGATGGGCAGTCTTGGTTCAGCTGTGCCCCTGCTACTGGATTTGAAAGCTGAACAAAGGAAGAGGGAACCGTAATCTGTTGTCATATAGGAGTATCCCTTGGCATCTGTCAACAGTCCGAGTCAGGCTCTTTTCTTAGTGCAACAGATTTGTGAAGCACTGTACCTCCTGCAGAAAGAAGCACATGGCGAGTACGCTTTTGCCATCTGTCCCTTGTTGCTCGTATCCATCTACTTAAGACCGGAGCTGTCGTTGCTCCGGAGGACAGAGCAGGACGGGTGGCAGCTGCCGTGCTAGCAGTGTGTATTAATGCCCTAAGGAGATCGGATCAAGCAGTGCCTGTCCACGAGTTGCAAAAGCAAACAGTGCACGAGGTATGGATTCGGCACAGGAGAAATGTGTGAAATCCTCTTGTAAATGCAAAAGCTTTCACCACGTGAATATTCAGGTACTGCAGCTGCCTCTCTGGACTGGTCTGCATRTACCTCCTTGATCCTCTGGATAGAGGTTTTTATGGATTGATGATAATTGGCCTGTTAGAGTTTTCTGCTGCAATGAAAGAACATTGATGGCAGAAGCTCAATCCTGAACATCATTAAGAGAAAATAAACCCTTCATCTGGCGTGGTGGTGGTGGTGAGGGATGTCTGTTATTTCTACTGAGGCAATACCGTAGCAAAATTTAAAAGGTGAAATAGGTACGCGTTCTTATATGAGGCGAATGATCAATGCTGCAAACAGTATACTTATCTATAGGGCTAAAAAAAAACTACACAAGGAGGGAAAGATGCTAAATAGTTTGTATATACTTTAATTTCTTCATAGAAGAGATAGCTAGAATGAAAGCTGCATGGTGTTTTTTTGTAAGGAGGTGGGAATATATGGCTTTACAGTGACTGTGGCAGAAGGCTTTCTTTTTCCATAATATTTAAGCCACATGAGTCTGCATGAAAGTGAGGAATGGATTCTAGTGGTAGCATACTAAAGCTGTCACCTACTTTATCTACACACCATTTGGAGAACAAAACCTAAACAGCATGAAACATCTAATATAGAGCAAAAATCATGTTTAATCCTGACCARCAAAGTAGTTTATTTTGATGTGGATGATGGTATCACATAATTTGGGTACTGTTGACCCAGTAATGGTAGCAGTGTTATACTTGGTCTGCATTGTCCATCACAACTACAGCATGTTATATAGCGTAAATATTTGGATAGGTGGGTTGTGATCTGTGTTGGTCTCTGGATGCCACCAAAGCATGAACAGTTTAAAGGATATTTTATAAATAAGGGGGCAGAAATAGATACTTACTTGTGAAAAGTAAATATGGCAACAGAGCTGTAATGATATTCCATTATGCTTAATCTGGATGATATATCTCCAATGGTGTTAAACCCAAGCCTGGTGAACAAACTAAGGGCAATCTTGTACCAATCTTTTAAATTAGTCATCCCGCTTGTGTTTTTAGCGGGCAAATCTTCTGTTGGAGGAGGTCAGATCATGACAATTTCTGGTTCAGAAGTGGCCACTGAAGAGACGGATTTGTAAGCATCAGCGTGGTAYGCTCGTAGTGTGTGCACTGCATCCTTTGCAGTGGGCATTTGGGTGGCTGGGCTCTCCTCTTAACTCTTACTTAAAGTGGCACCTCCCGAGTCAAGCTTGGATGCGATTTACCTGCAAAGCATGTGTTTGCTTTGCTCTCCGTGATAAGCTCGGTGGAGTCCTATATCTGATGTGGAAAGTAAAATGCCATCAGTGCGTATGGGAAGACGCAGGGCTTGTTGGATTCGGTGCTTGTGTCCAAGTGTAGTCCCTGCCTGATATTCCGTGCGTGACTCCGGCTTCGGTCTCTGCAGGGAAGCAGGACAGCAGCAGAGCGTGCTGCTGGGCTGGCTGCTGGGGGCCCTGGAGAGAAGCTGCAGGGTCGTCAACGGGAAGGTGCGCAGTGCCAAGGCATTTCTTAAAGATCAGTGTTTTGTGGATGTTCTCCGCTGAAACCACTGCGCATCTCGGCTACTGTTTGGAAATGTCRGAGAGCGGGGACATCCTTCCCTCACACCCCTCAAAGTAGTCTTTGGGGTGGAGGAGCCTTATTCCTACGTTGGAGTGGAAGAACTGGCCAGTGAGGAATAGAGGWTGGGCTGGGGACTTCTGTGGCATCTGGCTGTCCTGGCTGCTGCTTACCCACTGTTCAGTATYGGTGCTCAGCATTTAGCCTGCCATAAAGCAAATCCTGATATGTGCTTAATACGATGTGACCTGTTTCTTCTTCTGAATAAGACATTGCCTAAATTATTCAAGAAACAGACAATTAGCTGTTTCTTGCATAGCTAAAGAGCCCTTTCCATGGGCATATCTTTGTATGTAGAGTTTCCTTAGGATGGTACTGTGCACTTATTTGTCTCTTAAATAATCTGTGGATGGATTTTCTTCTGCTGCCACATTGTTCAGATAAAAAAAAAATGAGGTATTTGACAGGCTTAGAAATGTTACTGGACATCCTTAATTTCTAGCTGCTAAGTGTGCCTTTGGGACTGATACTGATTGCTCTGTGACCCGTTGTGTATAATGTTTCCTTGTGTGCAGGTAATTGCCAGGATGTTAGCTGTGGTGTCTCTGCAGGTGTAGTGTCACGTTAYGGTGATCTGATAGGTACTTTTTAAGCAYGTRAGCATCTCCAAGCAGTTTGTTGCAGCAGAATGGTTATAATGGCATTTTTGTCGAAACCTGGACTATTTATCATGCTTATTTCTAGTATATAGCTGGATTTATGACAGAGCTTCTCCCGTTTGAAGAGAATTAGCCTTGCTTTTCCCAGACCCGCTATGGATGCTATACTGGATTTGSACAAACTGTAGTTATATACTCCAATGGCTTTTCCAGTCTCGGTACTCCAGCCTTTCAGTGAAGTGGATTTTGCTGACTGTGGCTCTTGTCGAGCCATTAACATAACTGGGGAGTGTCCTCTGAACATTCAAGGTTGTTTTCAGATAACCTTGACATTGCCAGAATTTCAAAAGCCCTGTCAAGTTAATAACGATGTAATTCTGCAGCCTTTTTCCCCCCTGTATGAATGGAGCAGTGACGTGGTTTTGTGATATTGCTACCCACTGTGAAGTGACTGTTTCATTAATTGTGTAAAGGTGTAAAATCATGCAGCTCCACATGTTTTATTTAGAGGAAATCTTAAACCTGTCGTTAACTAATGCATAGTGTACTAAGCTGAATGCATTTGTATGTTGGCTAAATACTTGGCACATCTAGCTTCTGTCTTCGCTTATCTAAATGTGTTTTTCAGAGAAATAGTGCATCGYTCCCCTGTTTTACTTTATTCTGCTTGTTCTCTGCTTGCAGCTATATGAATAACTGGCTGTATAGCAGGAACACTACATCTAGAGACGGAGGCTTGATGACCTCAAAGTTTTCAAAAACCTTTTTTGGCACCTTTATCTCTGGGTATAAATAGCTCACAAGTCTGTTCCTCAGCATTGGCTAGACCTAAAGTAGTGTTAAATGCTTTTGCGAGGTGAAAATAGGCTTTCTCAGTTACTTGTAGATCGCGCATATCCAAGCTGTATGCTATATTTACACACTTTCATTCCCTAACAAGTTTTACTTCATAAGATGCATGCAATATCTGCAGATTCGGTATAGTGTATTTAAAATGCACTCCTAACAAAAGATTTGTGCTGGACTTAGACAAATAAGTCTTTCCATAATTCAGTTTGTATCTAGCTACTGTCAGCAGCTCTATCTTAAATTTATTCATACAATTTTTTAGGTAATATTCTGATCAGCAGCAATTGTTAGATCTTTTGAAGAGTCATTTAAAATGGTCACATAGTGCTACTTGCTTCACTGGTGTCGGCTGTGAGCAGCTGAATATGTTTGCCATTCATGCCCTTGAGTCTCAACTGATTTATTTTTTTTGGAATTGGCTTGGCAAGTGTACCTCTTTATCAGCAGGCTGCTTGTAATGCAGGAGATGAGTGCTTCACAACTGTCTAGAGTACAGTGCCGCAATATCCTCATGTAACTGCCAGGGAAGAGCAGGTGGACATTTGGAGTTCAACAGGGACAAACTGATGGATTTATCTGTGTTTGCAAAAGGTCACAAGGAATTCTCAGTGACCTCAAGGAGATGTTTCTTCWGGCAGCATCTCAGGTTTCAAGGAGCTCTGTTACTTCCTTGGTTAATTGGTGCTGTTGAGCTATGGAGACTTGCTACCTATTAAAGCATCACTGACTCTGGTGACATGGAAGTCTCTGAGGCCTCCTCTCCAAATTTAGGTGGTTTAAACTCTTACTACCTGACTGTGTGAAGTGAGATGGCTGTAAGCATCATTAAAGCTTTTGAGAAGTTACTGTAAACATGAACTGTTGTCAGAGCTAAGAAAATAAATGGAGGTTATTCTGGTRTATAACTTCCATATGTATTGTTTTTTCCCCGTATAACCTAAAAGCCTACTCTAGTAGYAAACTGTATTGTGATTATTAATAATATTTAATATTAACATTCTTGAATRATTACCAGCAAATCTTGTATTCTCRGGCAGACATGCCTCTAAAASCAGTTATGTTTTGTATGTCTGTGGCTCCGAGTAATTCCGCATCCATAACAGATGGCTTTTAAAAAGTCAGGGAAGCGTGAGGGGCAGTCAGAGCCTGTATTAAAGTCGGTGTTAGGGCGACTGATGTGTGCAAGGTCTATTCCCAAAGGAACCCAGAACACGTAAAAATGGGTTGGGTTAGGTTTTTTGTCTGTGATACTGGCTTGCTAGCCACTGTGCTGGACTTCAGATGAATGTAAAATCTTAATTTTTCTTATGATCTTATGAAGGCATAGCTTCAGTTAAATTCAGATTCCTACTTTTTCCCCCTTTTTTAGGTGAGTAGGKTGTGCATATAATGAAATACCTGTTGAGGTCACTGTGGATAATCCCAGAGGGGAAAACCTGGGAATGGAAAGCAGTAACAAAAAATACAGGRGGGGATGAGAAGAAGTCCAAATGCACCTCCAGGAGCTGCTAGAAGAACTAATGATGGGATTCCGTGCCTCAGCCTCTCTGCGTGGGGCTGGCCGGATGCCGTACCGGCAGGTTCAAAGCCCGAGGGAGCTGTTCCCCGAGCAGAGGCTGCGTGGGCCCAGCCACGGGGTGGGTTGTAGCTGGCTGATGCAGCAGCCCCTGCATCAGTGACCCACTCAGCTGTGCTTCGTCGGCCCTCCTGGGATCGCCTTGGAGCATGAAGAGAAGAAATTCTGTGTCAAAGTATTCTTCTGTCAAAAATCTGGCAGTCTCCCCTCTCTGTAGTTGAATGTGCTCTCTTTGTGATTCCTGCTCTTAACTAAGAAAAGGCAATAAATTAYTAATAGATCGTGAAATACTGGGCTGGGAGGTAGGATACAATATGATGTGGGAGGTTCTGCCTCTAAATAAGCATTTAGTTAAGTCCTCAGCTTCTGCTTTGAGCTCTGAAGTGCTCCTACTTAAAAAAAAATCTGTCAGCAAAGCACACTGCGGTCTTATTTGTTTCTATTCTTTCAGGTAAAAACAAGGCTGTCATATGGTTGTGGGAGCCTGCAAGAAACAATATTGTGAACCTTTTCAAACCTCTTAATACGTTTTTTCTGCTGTGTTGAAGTGATGCTGGATGCAGAAACTGTTACCTTTTGAAAGGCTGGCAGCTAAAGAAAAACCGTATGGATTTTGTTGGAGTTCTTCAAAAGCATTGATGAAGCRGAGAGCGAGGATACAAAATATGAATTACTGGCAAAATAAAGTTATCTAGGATTTATGTTTTTTTGGGGCTGGGGGATCTGGAAACTTAACAAACTCTGAATATCCCCACCCCCCTGCCGCCTTTGTTGGTTTGCTTCTTGAAACGCATTAGTAAGGGTAATAATTTAAGGAARGCTGAATTTTACCATGTCCTCAGCAGGAATACAGAGGAGTATACCTTCTTCTATTGAGGTCTCTTGTCCTCTTTGTTATCCCAAGGTCAGATTAAAAGGTGCTAATAATTTTCACCCGCATTCTCAATGACTGAATAGTCAGGTTATTAAACATTTAAACTGAAAATTTGGGGATCCAGCTTTGTGTGATGGAAGTACTGTCTCTTTAGAAAYACAAAAAATGTTTGCTTTGCTTGATTACTGCTCCCTCTTGTGGGTTTCAGGCCAGTTTAAACAAGCCTGAAGTTCATTCTCTATCTTTTTAGATGGAATAATTAATCAGCAGTACTCCTCTGATCTACTGAGTGGGGTATTGACCTTAAGACTTGCTTCACTGCACACCTCTACAAATTAGAACATCCTTTTATATCAGGAGAACTAAATCTGTAAAAGCATTTAATTCACTTTTAAAATTTAATTTACTTTTTKTCAAGAACTTACACTGCTGTGCTATCAGTATATAGTATGATTTACGTTTTTGTAAAAGCAGAGAGAAGTCTGTATCGTAACTGTACCAGACTTGGCAAGTGCCTGCTATACCGACAGTATTAAGATCTCTCTCACATCTCCTTTCCTGTAGTCAGCACTTCTGAGTTGCACTTCACAGGCTATTGCACTTGTCTGCAGAGAGCTGCTATGTTATGCAAGTTGCTCCTGAAAACTAAATTCMAAAAAAGAGCTCTGTTTGCTTCCTGTGTGCTCTCCTGTATACCAAATAAATACAAATGCCGTAGCTGTGTGAAAGATTAATTTTTTCCTTGTAGTTTTTTCAATTGCTCTGCTGGCATAAAAATCTCTGTATGTAATGTGTTATGTCTGAAGATTTCAAAATACTACTTGTATTTGTTTTCCTCCAGAGGGACATATAATCTCTAGTCTCCGGGCAAGAAACTGAAGCGCAGTGGGATTCTGAATTGCTCCTAATTGATGGCAAAGACGTGTGCAACTTCACTGACTAGTTCTTGGCATGAAGCTCTTCAAAAATTTCCCACTGAAATTTAAAAGAGACAAATTGTTCTGACCTATTGCAAAATTGAAAGGTCCCACATTAGTGTGACACTGAAATAACAGCAGTTCACATGATCTAATTCCAATCTTACACCATTTCAGAATAATGATACAATTTGTCTTAGCATTGGAAGATGTTCAGTTTCAATCACTTAACTGATGTTGAACTGTTTGTATACAAGGACTGGAATATGGTTATTAAATCTTCGGTTCCCCTAGGCTTTGGTACTTGTCTCCTATGCTTTYATTAGGCATTCCTCTCCCCCCCTTTAATTTTCACGAGTATCTTCGTTCCTTTCCCTCTTGTGCTCTCTTGTTCTATATTCATTGTCTATTACAGCTATGTAATGTTTTCTGCATATCCCASTATGTACTTGCTTGGTCTGGAGTATTTTCAGCATCTTTTTCCCTTATCTCATATCTTCTTTACCTCACACTATCTRTTTGCATAATTTCTCAATACCATATAACTTGCATGTCCAAGAACCGGGCATTTCATTAGTGTCTGACCCAAGTGGCTCTAGCTCTTGGTATCTGATAACATTTGAAATCTATTACTGCCTCTGTACCTCTTCAAGAGCATATAATATGGGGGGAGTATTCAGTGAATTACTTGAAACTTTTGATCTTTGTTTTACTTAGACTGATTTATTCTTTTAAGGMCGAAACTTGTCTGGATGCAAAGACCGCAGTTGTGTGGAGACACGGTGGTGTTGGTGGACACATACTTTCCTGCAAATGTGTGTGTTCTTACTGTGATGCAAGTAAAGGCGGGTTTTTGGTTGCCTTTTTTTTTTTTTAAGGTGATTAAACCAGAAAGCAGGTGCACTTGATTTGAGAAACAAAACAGAACTTAATCCTGTATTTATGCCCTTTCCTAAAGCTTTATATAACTTCTTGTCACAGACTGGGTAATCCATAAAACAGTATCAGTAATCTTTTATTTCCAAGTCTCTTGGTTCTTTTTTTTTTTTTCCCCCTCTTGACTGGTAGTTTGAGCATTGTTTTAAGTAGTTGCTGAGGTTTGTATCTTAGCACATTTTAATGTGCTAAAAGTGCAGAGCTGTGTTCAAGATTTGCCAACTTTTTATTCAGATGAAATTTGCAGTTCAGTGGGGACCAGAATGTGGTCCCCACAGATTACATTGCTTGTATCAGTCCCTGAATTTCAGTTCTTATTTATACTTCAAATATTTTACCCGTCAGGAACAAAAACTSTATGTCCATGTTCAAAAAGATATTGGCATTTGCCCAGCCCCGGAGCCCTCCCCAACCTGTGTTTATGCTGTAAAGAAGCTGGATGAAATATTGCTGTTTATTGYAGGCTCCAAATTTGGTTATTGTGCTTACTTTGTGAGCATGGTCAAGACAAATGTGTTTGCTCTTCAGTAATATGTACCAATGGYTGAATTAATTTTGCATGTGTGCTTCCTTACTGAGAGTCTTTCTGCTGACCTCCCCGTGTGCTGGGTGCCTGCGGACTGGTCCTGGTGGGAACCACTGGTTGTAGCTTTGCACCCTTGCTGGAAAGAAATGGCAGTCAAGCACCAGGAGTCTGAAATATAATTCAACTCTTTTTTTTTTATTATTTGTGGTATCACACAAAGATATCAAACTAGCAAGAATGCAGGGTCATTAAGGTGGTAACTCCTCTTTCATCTTTCACTTTATATTTGGTTTAAGCAAAAGTTATCCAGTCCTGTATGTTACCAATTCATTTGCACTACCTGGATAACCCTAGTGCCTGTATTATAGCAAGCATGCTGTTTTTTCTCTCCAAAGAAAGAAATTCAGAATACAAACATACACATTTTGTAATAAAGAAAGATTTAAAGCCTTTTGAGGTGTACAAACTGTAGACTTACTGTGGGACGGGTTTTACAAGCTCTTACCTCCCTTAGGTACCCCCGTTCGCATACTGCCCCTCTTTCAGCCAGATTGCTTTAAGCCCTCTAAAGTCTGCCGTGAACTCTGTGCAACTTTAATTACAAAGGCTGTTCTACAATAGAACAGAAATACAGTATTTAAAAAGTACTGTGGAGTACAACCATTCTACTTGTGTGTTTTGAGGTTCAGTTTTATCTAAATTTTAAACGAGGAAAACAGTCGCTGCAAAACRCTGCTGATCTAACAGAGGGAGAACTAAAAGGATCAGTGTGGTCACTATAAAAGAGAAATTTCTCTCTTTTTATAAAGAAGTTGGGTAAAGCAAGGGAAGAAGCCACTGAATGCAGCTTCATGCAAATAAGTATTTCAGGAGACAACACCGGGAAGCTTTGTATGCTTTTCTTGTGAAATTCCAGGTCATATTTGCTAATACTGTCAGCTAGTGGATTTTGTTGAATTTTTTCCTTCTAGGTATCATTGTAGCCTCAACTATTCTGATTCATTTACTTGAATGAGTGRTTCAGCTGTTTCCAAGGTCAATGTTGACTCCCTCGAAACTATTTTACATGGGTAATAGTCTTGATCTAAAGTATATGAGTGCRGTATTTTACAGGGTGTATAAAACGTGTGGTTTTGTTCTTTGAGATAACAGCTGTAGAGCGGTACAGTGTATTCTTCTCTGGTGGGAGCAGCCACTTACTGACTAGAGCTATTTTGAGAGAAAACRCCAACTGAAGAAGTGACATAAATGTGGTTAGTTGATACTGCATTGATCCTCTGCTGAATACACTACCTATAGAAAATTGGTTGGGGTTTAAAGCTGTAACATGCTTCTGCAGAGCTGCCAGCCAACATTCTATATGGGAATTGTTCTTTCATCCCTGTTTTGCGTTTTCAGAGTATGGAAACATGACAAGTTATTTATTGCTAAATAGCAGTGGAAGTGGTRTGCCCTATATATACAATGATCTTCCCATTCTGCAGGCTCTGGAGCTACAGTGCTTATGAAAATCTATTTTTACAGGGTTCTACAGGACTGATTTTCTGCAGAATTCTGTAATTTTCTTCTGAATCTTGCCTCTGAAGCCGCTTTAAACTCTCCAGCGGTTTCTCATGGAGAGGGTTTGTTTGAATTGAAGGACGTGCTTCRAGCACTTTTCCTGTCCCTCCTACCACAAGTCCAGTGCATCTTAAAGTGGAATCCAGTTTGCAGCTAACCCATCTACAGCTAAGCTGGTGGCTTAGTATGCAAAGGGAACCCAGCACTGCACAGAGACCACACCAGGYGACAAGCTCTTTATTACTAGTGTGCATGTGAAGGTATGTGACCAGGTAGCAGAGGGAAAGACCATACCACCTTCCTGAGTAACTAGTAAATTTTACAACAATATCACTTTTAAACCCTAAGGGGAGGGGGAAGAAAAAAATCATTTGCTAAGGTAATAAATGTCTCTAAAACACTGCTAGGATCTATGGAAATGATTACAGGATACCYCCTTTTAACAGGTGTTTTAAGATCAATTCCTTGTGGCAGGATTTACTTCGGTAATCCATGCAAGCTCCTGAGGGAGTTCAGTTACTGGTTTAGGCTATCTTTTCAGCAGCGGCCCCTTGTGACTGCCTGGCAATATAATTTATGAAGTAGGACGCAACCCCCTAATTGCCTCTTACATTGTAGAACTGTACACGCTGTTCACTGCAGTGTTCTGCAGAATAAACATTCTTCTTTATGGGGGGGAAAAAAGGTCTGTGTCAACAAGACTTTCCAGCCTCTGGTCACATGCTTAAATTATATCTCCGAGATGGGTTTCCTAGCAAACACATAAGCAAATGTTTCTCCAAAGTGGACAATGTTCATGTGTAAATTCCTCATTAGTCGTGGGTCTCTTTCCCCTCCTCCCCTTCCCAGTCTTTGGCTCAAAATGTTAAGCAAGAAGACCAAGAATGCTGACCCCTTAAAGACAGATAACTTGCAACAGCACCATCGGTATGTCAGAGGGGAGCGTCTGCCTGTTCGTACTCCCTGCTCCTGGCGCTTGGGCATTAATGAAAAGAGAAACACAAAGCTCTGGTATTCTGAGAAACTTTAAAAACAAAATAAGAAAAACTTTCCATGAAAAAACTTATCATTTAATCTCCCAYAAGACTTCAGTCTTGTAGCATTGCATTGTGTGAATGAGTCCGATTCAGAAAAATAGGCTTAGGTTGCAGTTAGGGTGGTCATGGGAAACTCCATCACAGTTCTTTTGGGCAGTTTTCCTCTGTAGGTGTCCTTATTATCCCCTTTGTATGGGAAAATTGGGCACTTCTCAAAGTGAACTCTCAATTCTTTGCTAAGATGTTTGACAATGAGATTCTTCAGTGTTTGCAAAGGATCTTAAGGTAAAGACATGATCATTGTACATTTAAGATGCCATACTGGTTTATTCTCCGTAATGAATATAGTCAAATATTTGTGTTGAAACCATAATTAGCTGTAAGTCTGAATTTTTGGACTTGGCTTTTACTGTGAATTGGATGTTGGTTGCCTTTTTTTTTTTGCGTGTTGAGTTGGGAGAGCTTGAGGAGGTAACCGTGGCACTCCCAGAGTTTTCAAATGCTGCTTGTGTTTCCCCATCTAATGGAGGGTAGGACTGAGGTGCTGAACCTCTGCCCTTCTGYATGCTGTTCTTTTAAATTACTGTTGGTTTTCCAGTTTACAAAATTTGCAGTTGTGGTGGAAATGRTCAATGCAGCTTCCAACTCTTTAAAGCTGATTTGGTTTGAGGTAGAACCTGGGAGATGGCAAAGCCTAACATTGTGGATACACCAGCAGAAAAGCACTTTTTTTACAAGTAAAAGTATCTTACTGGATCACTGTTTTTTTACACAGATGTCTGWATACTGAGATTCTGTGAGATGCCCCTAACCAAAGCTCCTTTTTTTTTTTTTCCTGGTCTGATCTTTTAAAATTCTGTGGGTGTGGTTTTTTTTCACCATTATTAAGCAATGGAACAGAAAAGTTTAAGAGTAGGTCAGGAATTCATTGGCTTATGGGAACTATTCTTAAATCTGTCTCTTCTAAAACGGAAAGAGCACGTAACTTTTCATACACCCATATTTCAAATTTCTACAGCTTTCTGATAGTAGCAAGACATCAATATATTCAATCTCAAAATGCTTTTGAGGTTTGAAGTGGAATGCRTTCCCTGAGGTGATTGATAGACATGCCATGTATAGGCTACCCAAGAGTCTTCCAACTTCCCCACTGGCATGATTCAGTTTGTCTGACTTCAGTGCGGTGAGAAGCACTTGCGCCTGGTTCAGCAGTTTCCTTCCTCCTCCTCCTCGCTGTGTCGCATTCTAGCCTCAATAGAAAATAGTCTGTTGATACTGGCAGTACATTTTGGTGATGAAAACCGGACATTGTTTTCCTAAGAAGCACTTAGTTGTGTATACTTGAGTTCATTGCCTTGGTTACGGTTTACAAGGAGGTTTTGTTAAGTTTGCCAGCTGAGCTGCAAGGGTGCCAGGATGCCCACAGCAGGCAGGGATGATGAAGTGAAATGCATGTGTAGTTTCTTCTGTCTTTGTGACTTTGGATGGGCGTTACTCCGTAGATTTGTACAGACTTTCTTGAACATTAGAAGAACAAGATTATGAACTTAAAAAAAAAGAAAAAAAAAGGCTTGATTTAACCAAATTTTTCTTCTACTACGACRTACTTCCCAGACTTTTTCTCCACAAAATGAGACTTGCTTTGTCTGYTCCCACTATTTGGAAGACCAGTAGTAAATGTGATATGGAGGGACATTTCTGAAATTCTAAGAGATACTGCTTGAYGAGAATAAAGGAAATGCACAATAGAATTTCTTTTTCTTAAGTATAAATGAAATAAGCTGAGTTACATATGTAGGTGACAGATAGTGTTGGGAGGTGGCTGCTGGTATTGCTTAAGAATTCATACTGGGCTGGGCCAAGCTGGAGCCAGTGTACTCTATGTTGCAGGTTTTTTTAGTGTTTAAACTTATCTGTAAAGGCTTTGACTGCCTTATTCCTACTTTAAGTCCTGCTTCCATGCCTTTCAAAGTACATCTGGCACAACACGCCCTGAAGACAAAAATAATCAATTGGGTGTGACCTGTGTTGGAGGCCAGGCTTCCTTGGAATTTGTTTGCACTATCAGTGATTGTAACATACCTCGAAGATGACTGTATGATATTTCCCTCTTCCTTTTGATGCAACTCTTTGGTAGTTRTGGATAAAGGGTTGCAGTTCTGTGAAACTGATTTTTAGGATTTAGGCCTGTATTTGTGGAGGAATGCATTATGTTGTGTGCAGGCATGCATTTTTTTGTGTATGCATGTTTGGAAAGGTGAGGCATGTTCCCCAAGGAGAGATGAGGAGTCTGTCATCAGAAACTGAGCTGCTGTCCTAAGCACCGTAATTTTTTGCTGCTTACAAGTACCTAAGATGAACTCRGTTAACCCACCAGGTTTATGAAAATGTTGGCCGACTCTTCTCTCCCCTTTTCAATCTCTCCTGTTACCTATTTTTCTTATGCTGAATTTAGCATTGTACTACATGTAATGCATATTTCCATCATGAACATTCTTCCTGCTTAGATGTCTCCCTGAATTCATGTCACTCTTGCAATGTCCTGTTTCAAATGGGAAATGCACAGACACAAGAACCAGCCACTGAAGGCACGATATTTAGCAGACCTTCAGATCCTTTGTCTGTCTTTGAGTATGGGGGAGATATGACTAGATAGACACTGCATTTTTGAGGTGAGGGGGGGAAGATAGACTAATACCCACTTTCAGACAGTGTTCTCTAGGTGCTGTAAGTACCCCCCTGCTCCCCCAAGTTACATAGCAGCAGTTGGAAGGGCAAGGAGTCAGAGATAGCACTGTTAAGCTGAGAGCAGTTAAATAGCTTTGGCAAGCAAGCAAGTAAAATGCATCACTGGCTTCCTAGATTGTGGCTCAGCTCCTGTAGTTACAGAACCGTATACATTTGCTTCTGATTTAGCGGTGTCTGAAGGATCCAGTGGAGTGTGGAGTGCCAGGAGGAAGGAGAGATGAGGAAGAAAGTCTGTATGTGGGTATACAGAGAATTCCTGTTCTTGAGAAATCTGTCAGGACCTGTTTGGAAATCCAAGCAGAATGGGGCTCGCTTCATATAAAATCAATTCAGACACGCTGAAGTGTGTGTTTTGAATGCTGTCAGCTCTGTACTACTGAAAAATGGAAGTTCACTAGTATYAAAAAGACCACCTGATCCTTCAGTTCCTACCCAGCAGGTCCATAGCACACGTGTGTGTTTGAATTTATCCTGAGGTATGAAGTGCTTCCTCAATTAAACCAAATAAAAACAAACATCTTGGCTTCTACATTGATTTAGAAATTAATTAGAAAAAGATCTGTGTGTGGGGGGGTCCTCAGTTTATGCTTTGTAGAGGAAGTACTCGCATCTCTGGTGTATCTTCCAAGTGACAGATAGTACAAAAACTGTACAGATTTGCCAGTAAACGTAAGGGGAGGTTAATTCTCATTAACCAAGAAAACAATTGTCTATTTTAAGCTMAGATGACAATATGCATACTTCTTCATGCTGAGTTGTTACGATGCTTCAGGTTTACACGGTTAACATCAATCTCCTCTCCTTTCCTTTCCTTCTCTGTTAAAACTTCTACATATAAGGGGAGCATTTTTTTCCTGAAGAATTAACTCCCAGTGCTTGGCCCCTGGCTACCCTGGGGTGAGCTGCCATAGTCCAGAAATGCCTTCTTCACAGCTGATGATGATTTTCAGATTTCTGCAATCCTTGATACTGTTTACTGCACCAACTTTAAATGCTGAGCACTCTGGGAATTAGGGCATAACTTCTCCTGGACTCGGGGCCGTTCGCAAAAGGAAGACTTGCTCAGCATCGCAGGGCAGAGCGGAGAGGTTGCCAACCTGAAGGCAGGATCACCCAGTGCTCAGGGTGCCAGGGTCTTCATTCCTTTGGTTATTGTAGATTTCTCTTGTTCTTGGCTCTTGGTGATGGAGGATAAGAGACAAGTAGCAGGCTAGAAACTATCGGCCTTAAATAACAGGGCTTAGGGCTGTATGTTATACCATCTGAATAGGAGAGCGTTTCCTGGTCATGTTATGTTGGCCTGGTTCCTGACTTCAGTATAAGCCATACTGGGGGATGAAATGGTTATCTGTTAAACATGGATTTAAATTACAGGTGTTTTCTCTGTACYGAATGTTGACTGCCTATGAAGCGTGCTGGGCAGACTATACTGACTGGCTTACTTTTTCCCCTTTCATTTCACATATTTTGCTATGCAGGCATACCTGTTATACCTTCCAGCTAGCAGGTTTACCAAGAAGAAATTAAACACAAGGCTATAGTGTATCATTGAATCTCCAATTATCAATTTCCAGAGTAGCTTAAGCCTGAGTCTTTCTAATTAAARCCCAATACTTTCGAGGCATGTGATTATGTTCCTGCTTCACAGAACATATATTATTTCTATATCTATTAGTTTCTTTATTTTATATACACATTGAAGTGGATTTAAGACAGTTCAGATTTTTTTTTTCCAAGCAAAGTTGGGTCCTTTACCCTGTAATGGAGGAAAATATGAATCAAGAGGAAAAAAAACCCCAACTTGTAGGCTCAACAGGTGGTTTTGGAGTTTAATGAAAGATGAAGACTTTGGAGACCTTATTGTAGCCTTCCGGTGCTGAAAGGGGGCTTATAGGAATGATGGAGAGAGACTTTTTACCAGGGCCTGTAGTGATAGGACAAGAGGTAGTGGTTTTAAACTGAAAGAGGGCAGATTTAGGCTGGATACAAGGAAGAAATTCTTCACTATGAGGGTGGTGAGACACTGGAACAGGTTGCCCAGAGAAGGTGTGGATGCCCCATCGTTGGAGATGTTCAAGGCCAGGTTGGATGGGGCTTTGAGCAACCTGATGCAGTGAAATATGTCTCTGCCCGTGGTGGGGGGGTTGGACTAGATGGTTGGAAGGGACCTTCAAAGATCCAAACCAGYCTGTGATTCTATGCCTTATGTAAAACCATGGTCTGTTTTACAAATGCAGAGCTTCCCCTCACTTAAGCAGGGCTTCTCCCAGGGCCAGGGTGCAATTTAGACATCCCTAATGCCTTTTATTTAAAGGAAGTGTGTCTGGCCTTTCCAGGGACAGGGCTGGGATCCAGGGACTGTCAATGAATCCAGTTGAAGTATTGCCTCCCRAATGTAAAATAATGCCAGCGCTTCCAAAGGAGCAAAAATATTGTCAGCAGCATGGCAGTGTGTGCTCTGCCAGCGTGAAAAACCGGATTCTCCGTACTGGGCTGGCAGCTCATGGAAAAACTGAGCTCAGTTGCTGGGTGGAGGCTGCGCAGGGCTCCCCAACCTGCGCAGGGCTCCCCAACCTGCGCCGCTGACCGGGAAGGAGAGAGAGCGCAGGGCTTAGTTGCTAAGGAGCAACCTGTTTTGCTTGTCTCTGCAACCGGAGAAAATCCGGTGCCAGGAAGAGATGACTCTTCAGGGCTCCCCAACCTGCGCCGCTGACCGGGAAGGAGAGAGAGCGCAGGGCTTAGTTGCTAAGGAGCAACCTGTTTTGCTTGTCTCTGCAACCGGAGAAAATCCGGTGCCAGGAAGAGATGACTCTTCGCGTGTTCTATTGTTGCTGCCGCAAAATTGCAATGGGTAAAATGAGCTGCTTTAAGCTTGGAGAATTCTCCCTGCCCTGGTGGTTTCGTCCCTGCCCTGTGGTGTCTGGGAGGGGGGTAGGTGTGTGCATCTCGAGTGGAATCGGGTGGAAATCGAGATGGCACTAATTTCCCTGAAGCCTGAAGCCAGGATTTGTGCTCTGACTGTGCCTTGAATCGTTCTTGGGGCATTGTCCTATTTAGTGTCACTTAAAAACACTTGTGTCCTCTAATCTTCCTGATTCCTTCCCCCTCCCCCCCCCCTTGTGT
>JASVER010000199.1:117199-228499 GCA_030449065.1 Oceanodroma leucorhoa | reverse complement strand
TTTTTTTTTTTTTTTTATTGCTTAGAGTGTAATGCTGTGCCTTAAAGAATAAAACCAACACCGGCATACCCAAGTTGATCACCCGTTTTAAGCTCGGCTCTAGACAACCCGACACACCATACTGATGTAATTGCAGCAAATTAACAACAGTTATGCGGTTTATTTCCGCCATGCAAATGCTAGTTGGTGTGAATATATATTTATAAGCATCTGTTCAAGTGCTTCTGAATGTTATCTCCCAGTATGCTGGGAGAAGCAGCTTGGYTGTGCAGCCCGGAGGGCGGGCGGACGCTGAGCAGGGAGTCGTCCGGTGGTTGCTGGGGGTGTTTAATCTTCCTCGAGCACAAGAAGGAGGTTATGAGCTTCGAAACCATCCTCAGAGTTGCGTTCTCTGTTACAGCCTGCTTCAGGGAAGCCTGATGCACGGCGGTGGGTGGGAGCCGCSGCCAGCGTGCCGGTAGCCGCAGAGGAGCGCTGAGCGCGCTCCCTTCTGCCGCCGCGACACCCACCCCGCCGCCGGGAGCGGACCCCTTGGCAGCCGGCCGAGGGGAGCGCCGGGCCGCCGGCGGGTTCCCCCGGCCGCGGAGGGCCGGCCCCGGCAGCGCTCCGCCCCCGGAGCCGCGGGGGGCCGGGCCGGGCCGGCTTCCTGCAGCGCGGCGCGGCGGGGGCAGACGGCCGGCAGCGGCGGGGAAGGAGGGGCTGGAGCCATGGAGGCGGCAGCCGACTGCCTCAGCCCGGCCGCCCGGCAGCAGGTAAGGCGGGGGGGGAGTTTGCACCCACCCCACCCGCTTCGGGGGGGTGTTGGGGAGCTGGCCCGGGTCCCGCGTCGTGCCCACGGGCGTCCGTGGGGAAGGGGCAGCAGGGCTTTCTGCCCAGCAGGGACAGGCGGCCGCGCTGCCCGGCGCTCCACGTGGTGGCAGGGGGGGCTGCGAGCGTGTGCCCTTGCACCTCTGTCACACCGCCGGGCTCCGCCACCCCCAGGCTTCCCCTCTGCCTGCGCCCCCGCTGTCTGAGCTCCGGCGTGGCGATCGAGGTGCTTGAGAGCGTGCTGGGGGCCGTGGGCTTTGTACGACTTGGCATTTAGTCTCCTTTTGGGCACGGCGTGTAGTTCACAGCAGCTCTGCAGTGGACTTACGACTGGCGCTGACAGCCGCGTAAGGTAGCTAATTGTTTAAAGTGCATGGAGTTTCCAARGCTTTCTTGTAAAAATCGATACTAACATGTAAGCTGTTTACTGCTCAGTTTTGTACGGGAGCAGCTATGCCAACTGAAGCTGTTAAAAGTTTTCTAAATAAACTTTCAAAATAGCCCCGTGTGACCATAAAATCTTAATGGGCGAATTAGTCATCCGTTGACATAAACTGTCACTCTCCGGTTCACCGCTGTCACTGCATGAACGGGAGAGGAGCTGTTAGACAAGCCCATAATGGGCCTGTCTGTCTAACCAGTGACGCTGGTACGTGGGTATTAGAAGGGAATCCTTATGTTTATGTRTAGGCTAAGGATCATGAACATGCTGCCGTTTAATACTAATTTGCATTTAAGAGAAAGGCGAGGAGTTAAAACAGGATGTGGACTGACCGAGCCCTACATGATTCATAGGCTCATTGTCATATGAGTAAGTGGTGCAAAGTATGTTTATAATCAGATGCAAAAAATGTCAGGTAAATATGCTGGTTTGACCTCTACACGTAGAAGTCATTTATAGGTGGCTCTTGTTTCGATGCTAAGGAGCATGTGATAACTCACGGTGAGCTCCTGGAGCTCACTGGTTTAGGTCACTTGTTACTCAAGTGGAGAYGGGAAAAACATTGCCGTGGGTTAGCACTAGTTTTACCTGATAGCTATGTTGGTCAGCTGTGTTACAGGAATATTGCAAATCAGGTGCTGCTTGTCTAAATGTACTTCTACAGAATTTAAAGTCTAACAAACCTTTTTTGATTTCTTTGTCTGATGAAGTATGACTTATGTAAATAGAGTAAACAGCTGTATAACACTTGAGGAAAAGCCTTTACATCCAGAATATTGGAATGGCATGGCATCAGTCATGAAAAATTATGCTTGCCCCGAAAGTGACTTGCTGGCAGTATCTTAAGCGTGTTGGCAAGAAGTTTAAATCAGCCTGAGAATAGTTATTGCAGAAATACATAATAGTAGTTGCATACAGTGAGCAGGTGTAATTTAGTCGGGCAGACTTGTGTTTTAAAGCTTCTCCAAGAGTGGGATCAGAGAGCTTTCTGAGTATGGTTTGGTGCTGGCAAACTAACACTTCAGTCCTCCACAAAAAACATGATACTAACTTTGATTACTAGTCTTAGCAGCAGATAGTTTTGAATACATTGGAATTAAGGGGTGCTTTGTATAGATCGAAAACTCTTATGTATGTAGCTCTGTGGCAAGTCAACATAGTCATTTTTCACTGCTCAAAAAAGCAGCATAATTTCCTGTCTTTGTTGGCTGTTTCTTGGGGTTTCCAGTTGAACAATGAACTCTTGGACATTTCATAAGGGAAAAGCTTTGAGAATGCACACCTTCAGGATGTGTGTCATTAGCCTCTACCTAACCAAGTCACCTAAATAATTCTCTCATCAAAATGATAATGAATGTGCAGCTTCCCTGACGCTGCGCTCGGGGCCAGGAAGTCGTCGCTTCCGCGACCATTGTGCATTATACGCTGGCCCCGGCAGTGGCAGCRCTGGCTGTGGGTGCAACCAGACCTCGCCTCCTCTTGCTGAGTGGTATTTAAAAAGGGAGTGTGTGGGGATAACTCTCCAGCAGTTGCAGATCTCATACTCCCACTTCTCCCCACTGCCTCGTGCTGCAGGCAGCAGAGTGAGATGTTTCTCACCCTTTCCAGCTGATATCAGATCTCTCTTTCAGCTTTTTCTTTTTTTTTTTTCTTTTTCCGCCCCCCCCAGATGCAGTTGTACTTCAGTAGTGAACCAGGTTACAACCTGCTTAGTTTTGCCCCGTTCAGAGCTAAACATACTGAACTCCTTCCGGCGGGATAAAGATCTGCTGCTGCATAGGAGTGGATTTTTATTTTAAAGCTAAAGTGACCCTTGAGCAGGGGTGTCGAGTGCTGAGCGAGTGGGCCAACAAAAGCAATGAGCATTTTGCAGTGCAACAGTATTGCAGTGCAACAGTATACTTGTTTTGGGGCTTAGGGGCTATAAATCATTCTGGGCAACTGCAATAAAATGACAAAAATGCAGGATGCGTAGTTGTAGTATTTGAGCGAGCTACATAAATTAAGGCGATTATTTTTCAGCTGGTGTGCATTTCCGTGTTCATCTCAGCAGTGTGGTTGCTGTCTCCTCTTGTTTTGCCCACAGGGCTTTACAGAAGCCCCTTAGGAGGTTTTTTTTATATGAAATGCACACTACAGCTGAAGCTGCCAGTTCTCCTTGTCAGATGAGCAATACTTCATAAAAGGGAAGTTAAAAAAGCTTTGTAATGAGTGCAATTAGGCTTCATATTTTTATTCTTCTTTTTTTGCCAGTAATCTGTCACTTTTGATTGAGGCCTGTATTGCTTACTGAGTCACTAGTGAATTTTAGATGATTAAGATTAGTTCCTTCAATCTTAGTGATTTTGKTTTTTTTTTTCATCTTGAATCCATTGAATAGTTATTTATTCTGGCAACCTTGAGACTCATTTTAGCTTTTGTAGTCTGAGTTTCAGAAGTCTGTATGAATTTATTGGTGGTTTCATGCTGTTCAGCTGTGTGTCTTGCAGGCTATGGTGTCTGTCTCTGCCATTGCCCTTAGAGGTGACTTGGGTCTGGCCTCTGACAAGTACTTGGGCTGGATGAAGGCCAAAGTCATCCAGGCAAAACCTGTTTTGTTTTAGTCAGCACAGAGAGAGAAATGTGAAGTTAAAGTTGCTGTTCGCAGGGTGTGCACGAAATCAAGGTATTTATAGCACAGAACTATTAATGTGAAAACAGAGTCAAAGACTTTAAAAGAGTGTGGTTTGACGAACTCAGACGAGTTCAGTCATGCCCCTGCTTTTGAGAAAGAGGTCCATAATAAATCTGACACCCTTATTGTGTTAGTCTAGAAGCCTGTAGGTAACAGTGGAGGTCGTGTTATGATGTCCATGCCATGTGGCTTGCTGTTGGGGTAGCTACTTCTGTCAGTAGGTGAGCTGTGCTTCTGCACAGGCAAATCTGTAAGTAATAGTTCCTGTTTGTCTCCCACACTTGCTGCAGAATTTGCTGGATGTGAGGGTTGCTACCAGACTTTTAGTTTGATATTGATAATGTCATACACAATAAGCGTTAGGTGTGGATTGATCCCTGCCCTGATTGATTTACTTCCTCTGAGCTCATGAGCCGATCCATGGTTTGTCACCAACGCTGCCTGCAGAATACCAAAAAAGTTCATTCAGGTTAAGTAACTGTATGAATTAAAGCATGGTAGAAATGGGATTATGAAGGGCACAGGTTGGTCCATTTTATGACCAGCCTGAATATAGCATAATACATTTCTGCCGTGTTGGAGAACACCCTCAGAAGGCTTGTGCGTAGCCTCGGATGAGTGGAGTTTGGAAACACTGAAATAGGATATTGAACTCTTGCAGCTGGGGGACTGGCTTTGCTCTTTGTCAGTTGAGGACTTTCCTGGGGACCTGTGAGCATTCGGGAGCTCTTACTTACCCTCCCGTGCGCTCTAGTGGTCCTGTTTTCTTAAAGTGCCAAAGGGAGATGGATGATGAGTAAGAGCACGTGAAGTCTTTCTTAACCAACTTTACTCAAGGAAACAAAATAAATTTCGTTTGATGGAAATATTTGTTTCATGCTTACTCATTATCTCAGTGCTATTTGTATCACTGATACCATCAGAGACCATTGCTTATTGCATTGATCAGATCGTTGCACTGAGAATTTGTTCTCCTTGCATATTTCTTGTCACCCATAGTCTCATTTTGCTGTGGATTGGAAAACCCTTCAGGGAAGGATGGCCGGTTTCTTACAAACTGTCTTTGTCCAACACAAATGAGCAACGTTTTTGTCAGGAACCACAACGAAAATAACTGTGTCATCATCTAAATAGCACCCAGACACCACTGAGAACATGTTTAAAAAGGTAGTAGCCAGTTTACTTACAGTATTTGATGCAGAATACCAGACCTTAAGGTAGGAACTAACAGCAGCCTTCCGACATTAGAAGCTGAGGTTAGTAAGAAGCCAAGAGCCAGGCTCTTTATGGGGATGCATGGCGGGAGGATGAGAGACTGATTTTAAATTGAAAGAGAGCAGGTTTTGACAGGATTTAGGCAGGGGGGGAATATTCACTGTGAGAATGGTCAGGCATTGAAGCAGGAGCCCCAGAAGGCTGTGGAGCCACCAACCTTGGAGGTTTTCAAGAGCCAGCTGGACAAAGCCCTGAGCAACGTGGTCTGAATTTGATGCTGACCTTCCTTTGAGCAGGATGGTGGACTAGAGACCTCCCGAGGTCCCTTCTAGCCTGAACGATTCTGTAATTCTTTGTTTTGATGTGGTAAAAATGAGTTGCTTTAAAATACTAGTGTTCTGGGTGGAATAACATTGTGTTGACTTCTTACAAAGGTAGGGTATGTGCTGATGGCAGAATTTGTTATGCTAAAAAACAGTTAAGTTATTTAAAAGGATCCAGAATATATTGTTTCTCTTGTTTGTATTGAAAGATACTTAATGCTGAAAGAGCCATGTGGCCACGGAAAGAAAAAGTTCATAAATAAAAAATATGCTTGTTCCATGCTTTTTCCAGATGTAAGCTATTGTTAGTCAAAGATACTAAGTGAAAATGCATTTTTACTCTTGCATCTCTTAAAGGTTTGCAGATTGGCTTTACATGAGCAGGTGGAGGACTGCAAAGCTGAAACAGAATAGATTAGAGACACCCTATGGATTGGCACTTAAAATTGAAATGTGTCGTACATGTAGCCTGTCATTTACTAGGATGTTGCACAAAGAAGAATTTATTTAACTTACTGCAGTTGGTATCTAGGGAACTGGTGAGCCTTATTCTCAGGGAGGTCTTAGAATAACTGGCTAAAGATTTTTTTCCTTCCATTTTTCAAGTTGCTTCATTTCATTGTATATGAGAGAGATGTGTATATCTCTCACTTCTGGAGAATATATAATTCTGCAACATAACTAGCAAGCATGTAAATCCTTTGGCCCTAGTCATATGAGGAAAACAGAAGGGGAAATACTTGTATGTGTGTTAAGCACAACATCTGCATTTTACATACAGGCATAGAGTTTTTCTAACATGAAAGCTCAGCTGGTTATTGAAATTCATACGGGTGGTATCTACAATAATTTTAACATCAAAATAAACTTGTTTCTGTCTTTTTCTGGCAGGTGGGAAGGTCTGTACTGTTTGGTGTATTTTGCTTATGGAGACTTTAACGTCCTTTGTTTTCCATATGGGAAAAATATAGCTAATTGTTTGCATTGATGTTGTTCTTCACCCAGATCAGGTGCAATTTTCAAATTATGTACGGAGTTAAGCTTGTTTACTTTCACTTTTGTGCGGTTTCTTAAGACTACTTAGAGTTTGCATGTCAGGATGAGGGAATGCGTCTCTAAACCATAAAGAATCAAAGGTGTTATTTAAAGCTGTATCTCCTGTTCTCACTCTCCCCAAAAAAATCGTTAATGAGCTGGAGTCCTTGGAGCAAGATTCCCCTTCCTCGGGGTGTGTGCTTCTTGTGTTCGAACGGCTACTGGCAAAAGATGGTGGTTTTACCTGGTGTCATATGAATCTCCTGGCAGCCTCCTGTGATGAAGACCCCGGAGCAGTCCTTGTCTCTGATGTCCTGTATTTACAGCAGTACTGACTGTGAGATAGAGGTACAGTAGGGCTTCTTGAGGTATTGGAATTTATTTTCAGGTAAACAGAAATGGATCATGTCAAGTCAATATTGTACTTGTTCCAGTAGTGTGATTTCTTACCTTTAGCATACATCTTACAGCAGGTTTATGTAGTGGGTGTTGTAAACGATTTCAAAGCAGCAGGGCTGTGGGATCTTTTTGGACAAACTGCTTCAGGTTATTAAGTGCTGTTGAAACCACGGTGCCTTGAAAACACTTGTGCTAACACACGCCTTCATCCCGGAGCCTGCCGTCGTTTGGCTCCGTAGGTAACAGCACACTGCRATGATGAGAAGGGACAGTTTTTGGGCGCAAGCGTGGAGGTCTGCTCTAGGTACGAGACCACGCGTGCGTTTTGCAGTTTTTCTCCATGGCAGAACCAGTTGCCTTGAATTTCAAGCAAGGAACTGAAGAGAGCAGCGCTCTGTGCAAAACCAACCCTTTTCTCATTCTGCCATGGGCATTTTTACTCTCTGAGAAGGTTTTTCTGTTGTTAGAAGTAATTTTTCAGGCTGAAGTTGTCTGTGTTGCAAGAACTGAAAACTCAGTTCGTTTAAATAGATCATATTTGCACAACAGGGAGCTGCAATAGTTGTCAAAAGGACTCTACCTGCCTACCAATTCCAGTCTAGGGGCAACGGAGTAAAATGGGGGACAATGGCGCTAGAGATTGGGGCTGTTTGTGGTGGGGTTTTGTAGAAGGTAAGTGATGTGAACTTAAATTTTGGTCTAGTGACTATATTTTAGGTTTTGTTATCGTTGGTGAGGATTTAAGATCTACAGCACTTGTAAGGCTCCTAGTCCTCCCATACACCAGCTTGGGCTTGGTTTTCATTAGCCCTTTTCTGTTCGCTGAAAGTTTCAGCCAACCTACTCCTTCTTTGGCTTTTTTCTGTGTTTGGTTTTGTGTTTTTGAAGGTTATGTCTCTTTTCCACAAGTCTTGAGTGGTGAATATACTTGCAGAAGGGAAAAGAAATTATACCTTTCTTTTTTTCTGGTTTTCCTTCTGTTTAGAAATGCTAGTTAAAGCGCTGGCGTTTTGATTTTCTGTATGCTTGACTTTGACATTACTGCAGTTTTTCCTGTTAAATTGGGTGCTGTACTTACAGTACAAGGTTTCAGAAGCAGAGGAGTTGGGTGCAATGCCAGAATGACTAGCTGAGCGATACCTTTTGCTCCCTACTGAGCTATTCTGAATTACGCTGGGCAAACTGCTTGCAGTTGCACTGTGCYAAGCCTGAGCTAATTTTACATTTTTCTCTATAAGACTAACTGGTTTTGCCTGGGATTAAAAGCAGAATATTAAAAATGTTACTGTATAGCATGTTTCAGCACTTCTAACTGGGCTGAAATGAGGAAGCACAGTAGATCTCCCGAGAGGCCTGTTCTTGGCAGATTTCCACTCCAGAGAGGTTTGGACTTGAATATTAGTCTGAAGACTTTAATTGAGTTAGTGCGTTTTCTCAGGTTCCCTACTCCCTCACCTCCATCATTTCAGCCTTAGTTGTGCATAGTCATGCTGAACAGCAGTGTTTACCTAACTGCTGTGCCCATGTATGTGTGCGCAACGTCAGCGGTTAGGAAAAATGGCMCATAATGTGTTTGCTGTTGGTCAAATTAATTCATCAATAAAAAATAACCTGCGCCGCAGGGGGAAAAAAAAAAGAGCAAAACCTGCCTTTCTTCAATGTCGCTGTTTCCTCTCTGTCCACACAAATAGTAATTAAAGAAACACAGGGCACTTTTAAACACAACTGCTAACCAAAGGTAGTGCCTACACGAGGGTGTATTACCTGCCTGTGAAGCATAACAAGTTACRGAAGGCAGGGCCATTACTTGCAATAGGGAATTAACTCCTACAGATGTGTTTACCGTCTTGCCGAGTCAAGTCTCCMTATTTCATGCCCTGCTTAACAAGTGTGTTTCACGTTGAATTGTCCGGCTTTTATTTCATCGCTGTGTTCCTGTTTGCAGGCTGAAGCAAGACTCGCAGCAAAGCGAGCGGCACGGGCAGAGGCACGGGAGATCCGAATGAAAGAACTGGAGAGGCAGCAGAAAGAGGTATGATCAAGGCTTTGGGGGGTGTTCTGATCATCTTCTTTCCTGAATATGATCCGAGATCCTGGAACAAAGGGTTAATCTATATTTTGTTGAAACATGAATAGCCTGTGTGGAGCTAATTTTGATCATAGGATAGCAAATAAAATAGCCTGGAAAAAATACGGATTGTGGCAAGAATTTTATCTTGGTGAAGCCAGTATAATTATTCACAGAAAATACCAGTGGTTAGTTAGTAATCATTGTTTAATATTAAACTTTGAAGTATGCAGCTTATTTGTGTGTGCATTGGGGGGGGTGGATTCTTATCACTTCATGAGAAATCTAATGAATATGGAAGACTCCTGGCCCTTGTATAACTCTTCACTTGCAAGTTTTGCTTCGTTGCTGTGAAGCTGGCATTGTGGTTGCCCCCATTTGTAAAAATGATGGTCTGCTGTTGGCTGAAGTAATGATAGAAACTGAACTTGGCAAAACATTACCTTCTCCAAAGTGTTTGGACTGAATGCCTGGTGTAGTCTCTCCCAAATCACGGAAGAGCTAGTTGTTTTTATACCAACAGCAAAGTTTCTGTGCCGCTGCACATCAGCATGTGGGAGGTCATGGGCTTCCAGTGTAGGAATGATTGTAAAGACCAAAAAGGCTTGCTCTTTTCCTGTTGTTTGACAAGTAGGAGCTGTACTAAACGTCATTCTCTCCAYTCCAAGAAACCGAGAGCAGCATTTGTTTTGAAGCTCTGGAAGCTAAAGCAGTGCTATTAGAATGGGGCTGCAAGCACGGGTTGGCACAGGTGAACTGAACCAGAAGGGCTTAAAACTTGTATTTGTTGATGTGCATTTAATGAAACAGAAGAGTAGACATAACAGGGCCAGCTGCAATCTTAATTTAATTTTTTCAAATAGACTTTGAAGGAAAGGGAGGAAGTAAGGAGTTTGGGGGCAGGGTGTGGGAATACGTAGTAAGAATAAATRTGCACCTGTGCTTTAGGGCTCAGAGAAGGATTTGGTTTAGCTTTTAAACAGTGAATCGGGATGCTACAGCAGACTAGTGTCGGTGCAGGCTGCAGTAATCAGCCTGGAACAGAGGCACTTGGGCAGTTTGCCCGAGCTCAGCTTTGTGCTGGAGTCTTGTCTAGTTGAGGCACGTCTGGATGTGTCTGAGCACCCTGTAGCCCCAGCAGTGTTAGATGTACCTGCAAACACACCGGGAGTAAGAGCTGTGGGGGAGCACTGCTGCRAGCACAGTGCTTGTGGAAGAGAGGAGCCTTTTTCTGCTACAGTTGCTGCTTTTTGGAGGGTGTTTTTTGCAACCTGGACCACAATCAGAAGGCCTGGACTGCAGATAAGCATCGGTACTGTGCCTACAGCCTGAGTGATGAGACTTGCCGAGCAGCCTTTGGAAGATCTGTGGTAAACAACCACTAGGTGTTTTGTTGGGGCAGCAAACTAAATATGGGCGTTGTGGCAGCTGACAGTGGTGTTACCATCTAATTTGCAGATAACTTTAATGCAGCTGATGACCCCCTTGATGATTAAAAGCTCATGCTGCAAAGGGTGTCCTAGTAAATTGAAATTTTGGTATGGAAACTAAAGCTTGTGTGCGTGCTCATGCAGTTAATAACTGAAGAGCTAGTGATCTGAAAATCTGTGAGAACTTCTTTGTATACAGAGAAATTGCATGGTACAGGATGTTGCTCCRAAATACCAAATTCAGTGAAAGCTAAGCCAGATACCCGCTACAGCCTGTTTTGTAATTCACTGGCATAAATTACGTAATGTGACTGCACATTGATTTAATATTTTGCACGCTTGGATATTCCATAATTTTTTTCCAATAGCTTAATCTCAGCCCCCACATGCAAGGTAGAGCTAGTAAGGGTGGCTGCAGGAAGGTTTTCATTGCCAAAAGTATCTTGCAGATATAATAAAACATAAATATAGAAGATCCCAAGCAGTGATCAACACAAGGGATTTGGCACCTACCCCTTAGAACATACCGTGATGCTGGTGTCTGTACAGCTTGTTGTCTGCCAYCTTCATTTTCCTTCGCAAACTTTTCGGAGGAATAACTAGCACATTCCCACTACTGCCATGTTGAATAACCAGAACTTAGAGCACTTGCTTTACTACTTCAGAAGGCTTTTCAGAGCCAGTTACAGGAGTTAAAAAGCAATAAATAAATTTATTGCATGTGTATGTACTCGTTCATGCTTAAAGCAATGTGCATGCCCTGGCAGGCTGCTTGTGGAGCGTGGGTTACTTGAGAATATATTTATATTGTTGGTCTGGGTTAAAAGTTTCCAGATGCTACCATTACAAGCTATAAACATAGCAGTATAGCTCTTGCTGGCAGTGAAGTAGGGTGTTTTAATGATTTGGATTTGGACTGGAAAATGGCTCCTTTCCTGCCCATCATCTAATACTAATGACATTTCTTAATCAGTGCTTCATTTTCCTCATTGTAAACTAATTGGGTGACTTTTGCATCATGAGTCTACATATGTGATATAACTAACATTCTGTTGCCATTACAAAAGAAATACCAATGCAAAAATACCAGGTATCTGAGATTTTTGTTCTCTTATGAATGTTTCTGTAGATAGACTGAGCAGCAACTTCATTAGAAAGCTATTAAAATGCCCTGTGCCGGTTCTGTAGGCTAGCCATATGTGAAGAGTGCCCCAAAGATTGGTCACAACTGTCTAGTAAAGCTCATCGGTAAATGGTGAGGGYTACACGATACCATACCGAGCTCCTCTTTTGGCAGAAATTATTTCATGCAGCACACAYAATTGACAGCAGAAATTGCTGCATAGTCAATTCTTTTGGAAATTTAAAATTGTATTCATCAACAGCCACTCTATTAATAAGCTCCTTTCCTTTCAAAAGGAGCGTACAATGAGAAGCTCGTGGCAGACAGCTTGGCTTTAGGTGACGGTGAGCGTGCTYGCCGCAGGTGCGGGCTCAGCCCTTGCTCAGGCTGCCGTACCTCTTGCCAGTGGTCGCTGCTATTCCTCTCGCGGTCTGTATGCTCGGGGGGATGGCTTGAGTAAACTTGGCTTGAAATATAAGGTGACTCTAAGAATTCTTCTGGAAACTTAACGTGAAGCAACATACTGCTGTAGTATAACAATAGTTGGAGAAATTATATAGCAGAAATAGATGGGCTTGTGGAAGAAAACACKCTGAAGTGAGATGTGGGAGAGTTACGGCGGAAGGCTGCTGCCGTTCGCTGTGGTGGGGCAGGATYGCAGGTGTGTTCCAGAGGTGGTATCATCTCATCACCTGGCATCACCGCATGCCAGGCAGCAGAAAGATAGATAAGTGTGCCAGTGTTTTGGGGTTGGTTTSTTTTCCAGGGAGAGGAAGGTAAGGAGGAGAGCACGAGTACAAGTGTAATAGGAAGGTATAAACTACGTAAATGAAAAGTTTTCTGAAGCTGAAGAAAGAAAATGAGCACAAGGATCATGATCTAATATATGCTAATTTATGAAGATAAGGGTAGTGGTCACTCTTGAATTGCATATATGTGTGTATATTTAGTAGAGAAGGGGTTTCTGGACGTGAGGCTCTAAGAAAGGCACAGATCTAGTAAATGTAACTGCTTGAATGTTTTTGACTTCTTACTCTGTGCTGCTTTGTTGTTGTTATCCACCAAAGATGTAAATAATTAATCTGGAGGTCACAGTAGGTTTTCTGGTATGCTTCTGTGCATAGTAAGTCAGTGCAGGAGAGCTCTCATGTGAGGCAATGCCAACGCATGTTCTAAGCTGAAAGGCCAATTACAATAGATGATACTTGCTCCCTTGCCTGTTTCCGTGCCACTGGTATGCACCCAGCYGGTGGGAGTCACAGCAGTGATGGGTCCTGTGTTTTTTACCTTTCCATGCTGCCATGGTCTTTAAACATTTGGTTTACAGTTGCAGAGTCTAAGGCCGGTCCGTTTGGCTCATACTGCAGGGTCGTGTTTGGTACTGAGACAAATGCTTGTGTGCATTCAGATATGTATTTTTAATTCACRCAGAAGAGCAAGTCAGGAGTTGTCATCTCGGTCTTTTGAGTAACAAATTGTTAATTCTCATGGGGCTACCAGGTAAAATGGAGAGAATAATTTTTTTCTGTGTATTTTTTTTTTTTGCTTAGAAGCTTTGCATAAAATATATTAAAGCCTTTTTTCCAAGAAATATTAAACATTTAATGTTTCAAGACACGTAAAAGCTGCAGCATTAGGGCTAATTGTAGAGAACGTTTTATGTAGGAGTACCTTCTGTGTGTTCTGCTGGCAAGACTTTAAATGTCTCTTCGAGGACTGACACTTGGAGACCACAATTTAAGCTGATATTAGTGCCTGAAGTGAAAAGASAATGATCTCCTCCCACTCCTTAATATGCAGGATAAGATTGTTGCTTGCCAGTTCACATRGCAGATGAGCCTGTACTTTTAGTTCAAGGCAAGAGCACTGTGCTTGTCTCCTCGCTTCATTTTCAGCTCTCATTTTAAGGACATAGCACAAAACCTGCCTTTGYTATTTTGTAAATTGGTTCTTTACCAGCATACTCATTTGCATGTACTTTTCCTCCTTTGTATTCATATTTCTTTGGAATAAAATACGTTACCAGTACTTTCGGTGGTGGGTTTCTTTTTTTCCATGTCAGTTCCTTAAGCATGTAGTAAATTTAGTTAAGGTACTAAAGCGAAGTTAATGTGGGCAGAAGACTTGCAGACATTCTTGATCTGCTCACCCATCCTGTTGACTGTGACTTAGGCCCCTTCTTCCCTTGCTAGAATTTGCTGCCCCCAAGTCTGATCTGAGTCAGTGGGTCCCATGGCACAACYGGCATTCGGGATTGTTTGAAGCTGTTTAAAATCCCAGGCAGTGCAGGAAAAACTAGAGAAAAGGAGAATTCTCGTGGCTTGAATGGGAAGGGAGAGACTGACTATGAAACTTGGTGCTTGCATATACAGGGAAGAAAGTGAGGAGGTTTGTGATGGTTATCTGTATCTTTCTTATACCGCTAGTGTGAAGATGCAGAGGAAAATTTGGAGAGGGACAGTGGTGAAGGTGTTTTTAGTAGASTCTGGATTTCTGCCTTCTGCTGCCATCTAACCATGCTTCACTGGCTTGTTCTGTCTGGTTCAAAAGTTATTTCTATGAAAAACTTTACTTTTGTGGGAAACCTTATATGATGAGGAAACCAGGAAAGCAGTCAGCCACTAATACTGTGGACAAAACCACATTTTTTGTCATACTGTAATACAGTAACGTGCTATTTAAGACACTTGACTGCTTAGATGTCTGTTGACTGTTAAGGTCTTTGTGGGGGGCATTCCTGCAATAGAAATTATTGCTTAAAAGTGTTTTTTCCTATAACAGTAGGATTTAGGATTTCCTACAACAGTAGGATTACTTTCCTAGATAGTAATCTAAGGAGGACAGTACGGTGATGAGATATCAGTCACTTTAGAGCAGAGCTCTTGTAATGCCTGTTACCTAACGGATGACCAAAAAATTGCAGGTTTTATAAAAAGTTGGAAGAGTTACGATGACGCACTTGGCTTTGTCCCTGTGCCTCTCTCCACCGCTCTCTGTGGTGCCTGGCCCTGAACAAGGGCCTCGTTGTTATCTTATCCATTGGCAATYTGGGTCCTGGACACAAGACCTCTTCTGTGTCTCGCTTTGCACTCAACAGGAATACCTGCTATGCCAAGGCTGAAGCATTGGGGTTTGGAAAAGAAGATTTCCTCGGTGTTGCCTCGAAGCGTGGGTGAAACAACGGCATGGGAAAGTTAAAGCTTAAAGGTTAAACAGCTGCGTGGTAATTGCCACATCTAAACCAGTGGTGGTTGRCTTCTGTGTATGGATGAAAGGCATTCTGTGTGTGCAACAGAGAAGCAAAAGATCAGAGTCAGTATGCAGTCTTGGGAACTGTGGGAAGGTTTAGTTCATTTTCCTCTTCAAGGTTTTCTTAGTAAAAGGTAAGCGAGGTGATTAGTGTGTGGGAATGCTAGCTTCAAATGTCGGTCTCAATTATCCCCCCTGCGCTTGTAGGAATAGGAATTAATTCTTCTGAGGTATTAAGTTGGGTTCTGCAGTTGTCCTCACAATCATGAAGGGGAACCTGATCAGGCCGTGGAGGCAGGGATTGAAAGAATTACGCTCTTCTGGAAAGAAGAGCAATGGATGGCAGGGATCCACTGAATATCCCAAAATATGGGAGACTGACTACCCTGCTGCCTTGCTGGCCAGCTGAAGGATTGGAGCCGGAGCAATGTACCRTTCCCCCGGGGTTGTACTCATAGAGCAGAGGGGCTGGTGTTGCTGTTTATTCAGCATCAGTGCTTATCTAGGAAGATAAGCGTAAGGTGGCTGAGGACTTTGAGACCAGAGCTGTGATACGTTTCCTACAGATACAAAGCTAGGTGTTCAGCAGAGAAGTGGGGAGAATGAAGCTGCAGTTCCCTTTGGATTTGTGTAGCCAGTTAGGTGTTTGTGAGCMAGAAGCGTTTCTTGCTCTAGAAATGCTAGGGGAGATGCAAGAAGAAACATGTTTTCTGTTTTCATGTGGATTTACAAAGCTGATCAGTCAAGGGCAGTTCTCCGCTTAAGCAAAACTCAGATGTATTAGAGTGGCTGTAATGCTTTTGTGTATTATTAAAATGGTTCAAGACTGTGGAACAATTTTGTAGAGTCAGCAGTGCATTTATTAGGGCCTGCAAATGGTGTGAGGCTCCACGGAAACATTAAAAACTGAAAAAGCAACCCGCAGAGATCCTCCAGTGCTGGCAATGTATGTGCAAGAAATTTTCAGAGACTTTTAACAGGCTGACACTGTGCTATACACAGGTAAAAGATGTATAGCATTGATGCTTTTTAACTCTGCCTCATCGATTAAGGACAAAATTTGTCCTTAAAAGAACAGATTTTCTGTAGTTAATGCCGTTTGCTTTTATTGTGGTGGTAGATACACAACTGTCATCCTAGGTGAATATTTGGGCATCCGTTACTTTGGAGGAGGGAGGTTGGGAGAGCGAGAGGTGCTAGCTCACAGCTGGGTTAGGCTCTGGTCCGGTGCAAAGTCTAGGGAGCGAATGTTGCGTGTGCCTCCGAGAGCCTGGCGGGCGTGAAAACAGGAACGCTGTGGTTTAGCTGTGCATGTGGAGGAGGCCTAGAATGTAACTAGGACTTGACTCTAAGGACTTCGTTCTACTTAACTCTACAGGACTTCGATGTGCACTTTTTTGTATTCGTGTTTTGCTGTATATTCTGTATAAATGTGTTTTTTTTCCCCTTTAGAATGAGTTATGGAACATTGCATTGCTATTTATTCATTCACGCTAGCTTTTGTTTCCTTGTTTCTTCCCTTTCCCTTTTTCCCTAGATCTATCAAGTTCAGAAGGTAGGGCTTGCTCTCTTTCATTCTTGTTTGCATGTGTTCCCATGTTACTAGTCTTGCTAGCATTTCAGAAAAACCTCTAAAGAATGGAAGATGCACAGCAGGCTTTGTATTTCCATGCAATTCCCCCCTTCCCTCCCGCAGTCTTGTGGGGTGGATAATAAAGGGGAGTGGGGGAAGATGACCTGTGTAAAATGTGTCTGGTCAGGCAGTTAATATAATTTTTTTTCTACAGACTGTTTGGCAAAGAATAAGCAATAAGCAGAAGAGTAATTTGGCAAACCRGCCATCATAGGAGGGTATGGTGGCCCCATGTGTCACCAAGAACCATACAGACATTTGTGTGTTAAAGGCCAAGAGTACCACTGAAAATATTTCAGGCTGGGCAAGTATTTAACAGGTGCCAGCAGGAAGAATGACTTTCAGATGACTTTGCAGAAAGTCACTGAAGTAAATCAGGGATGCTGTGTTTGAATTTATAATCTTTCGGTAAATAAACTGTATGGCCTGCCTTCCAATGTGACCTAAGCATTATAAATGCTTTTATATTGTTTAATCCTCTCACATCAGTTTAAAGTCATGATCTCTTCCCTCCTCCCAATTTCCTTTTCATTGTTCCAAATGATGRCGATGATGATGATAGTGATAGCTCTAACTGAGGTCACTTGCTACATAACAACAGAGAGTTTTGGGTTTTGTGTTATGATGTTTGGCTGTTTTGTACTTCCAGCATGTGAACTATGTGGTACCTAGAAAGAGAAATAGCTCCAAAGAGATTTTGCAGGGAGGGAGAAAGCATATATTTCTTCAAGCCTGCCATTTTCTACCTTATTGACTATTTTTTTTTTTCCTGAGATATTTTTATTGCTTGCTGAATGGTAAATGTCTCCTAAAACCACAGCCTGTTTGTTTTTGTTCTGGTGCTCCAGCTGCCTTAACTGCATGTTTCACTCGCTTGACCTAGCAGTGCGTATGCTTCTTGGAAATGCTGTTCTCCTCTTTAAGTGCATATGTATATGAAGATAGCTGCTCAAATCATGTGCTCTGGTATTTAATCCTGGCCCCATCAATTTGGCAACAAATACATCTTACTCTTGTTTTTATTTGTGGAGTTGACTATGTACTGAGTGACTCAAATTAACATCTGCCTATGGATCAACAAGCTCGTTATCAGTCTCCTTTATAGGGACTAATTTAATCTTCTGGAACAAACACAGCCCCATGGGAGACAAGGAGGTTGTTTACTGTTGGTGTCCTGACATGGATGAGAAGATAAGTGGGTTAGCCTCGCAACATCCCGTAACGAGTTTGCAAGTCTAGCAGTTTCACTGTCACTTACTGAGCAAATCTGATCTGGAATTCTCTCTCAATGGTATTAATGTCATTAGCTATTTAACTGTAATATCACTTTTCAGGGTGGAAGGGAACTTGAGTCTCGTAAGGGCCTCTAACTAAAAACCAAATGAATGGATAAGCACCACTTCTTCCTTCAGCCCATGGGGCCATTCAAACCAGGCTCCTCGGTGTGGAACAGGAGGGTCAGTGTGGAGAGGGAAAGGGAAGTGGCTGCGGGGGCAACAAAACTGAGGCTTCAAATGCTGCCAGTTCAGTCTAGCATGAGGTGTGCCGTTTAAAAGATTATAAATGAAAAATAGTCTCAAGGCAATCATTAACATTTTTCTTTTGGGGATATTAAGCGTGTAGCTATGTAATTTTAAATGGTGGAGGAAAAGACTGTAAGTGGAACTTAACTTGTGACATAAGTCTTTTAAGGGGTATTTCCTCATCTCCCTTTTGCAAAACTGAATTCAGAAGCCTATGTCAGAAAGTAAGGAGAACTGAGGGCAGGAAAAGGAAGGAGCAGACCTTACAAAAATTATTAGCATGTTTAGGGATCCTTCCTATGTGTGAGAAAGGATTCTCCATTCCCGTAGTGTGGTGGTGGTGTTGTTGTTGTTTTTTTAAATTGATTTCTAGTGTTAGAAAATGTTATACATCTCTTGGGGGGGGAGCCTCTAATAAGGCTTTACCTGACGGGATTTACTACAAAGCATATAATCTGTAGGTTCTGATCATGTATACAATCCTGACCAGCTGGAGTTCATATAATTTTCAGGGATTATTTTCAGGATGTGATGTACATGAAACATAATTTTATAACAGGCTGTTGTATGTGTGAAAATACCTAGTCTGAGCACTTGTGAGGAAGTGTGTAATGCTTGAAGAAACAATGGTTCATGTCATGCGCTCTAATTTCATGTCGTTTAAGGGAGAAATTTCTCTCGTGTGCAATTTGGCTAGGGCATTGTATAGGGGTATTAGATGTATTTGGGCACACCCTGAGATGCTTTGCAGGGAAAGCAGAGGGGAATACTTCCCTGTTCTCACAGGGATGTGGTTAAAGAGCTTGTTGAACCGTTGTCTCTTTTCCTCGTTCCAGAGGGATGTTTGCATACTATTTAAATCTGCAATGCAGGAAATTTATTTCCTGTTTTCAAATTACTGGCCTAAATACTTATTTTCTAATATTTTTCTCTAATAAATGGGATTGCTGTGAGCTCCTGCTTTTTCCCGATTTGACCCCCAAACTGACAGCATTTGAAGTCTGAGCTATCCAGGATGTGTAATTGAGCCCCCCGTTGCCTGTTCTACTTTATAACAGGTTTTCTTCTCTCCGGAGCCCTTAAGATGAAAACAAAGATGACCTTAACATGAAAATAATTTTGTTTAATGATGAAGAACTCTGAAGTGGGAATAAACTGATACAGTATCAAAGAACACACGTCTGTTTGTTCTAGCTTATTAATAAATAGTGAATGAGGTTTTTAAGGGTGAAAGTAAAATTACATTAATACCATTGAGCGAGTGCTAAATGCAGMCTATATACAGAGCAGGCTTCTGATTTTTTTTGATCATTACCTAAGATTTTGACTGTTGATACTCCTGCCTCCTCAAGCATCTAGGAAAGCTGGCAAGTTCAGGCTTGTTTTTTCCACAAATAAGTGAACCTCAAAGCACATAATCTAAATTTTTCTAAAATACATAWTATGCTTCCTTAAGCAGGATTTCCATTTGCTGATTACTGTGCTTTAGGCCAGTGATTTTTTTTTTTCTTCACACAGGAATGTTATGGTCACCATTATAAATGCAAACTTCCTGAGACTAGATTTGAAGCGTGCATTTGAGGAGGAAGAAAAGTCCTGCYAAACTTGTGGATCTTTGAACAATTTGCTGTCTGGTGGAAATGCAAGTTCATTKGCAAGTTCCCAATGTKGTGCAAAGAAATTGTGAACTGAAAMATGGTTTGGAAGAGACAGTCTACTAAGAAAATGCATGGCATTTGGTACTGAAATGCAGAGAGCTTTCCAGTCTTGCCTGCATTGGTGAAGCGTGTCCTCTTCCATCCTTGTTAGTGATACCACCACTGTCAAGATCATTGAAGTGTAGGCAAAAAGCCTAGTTGTGAATACAGTGAGTAAGAATGCACAGAGATTAGTTGTGTTGTATTCAACTTGTCTTCCCGGTTTGACAAATCCATACAGTAAACATGATTTGACAGCATTTTTCATCCTGAAAGTGTTCTGCGTTTGGATCCCTTGTAATGAGACTTGACTTAAATGGCTCAGGAATTCAAGACTCATTACGCTCCTTGCTCCTGTCCCCACAGCACTGGGTTTTTTTGCAGTGCTGAGAAAGAAGCAGCTGTCAGGTACCCCGGCCGTACCCCAAACACCGCTTTCCCCTTGCCGGGCGGCTCTCCCGTGCTGCGGAGGGCTCTGGTGGCACTCGGTGCGGCTCTTCCCCGGCAYGTTTGTGTGTGCGGAGCTGTGTGGCTCGGCCGAAACCTGGCAATGCATGTCTAAATGTTCTGTGTTTGCCTTTCTCATCTAAATTCTGTTTTTTCCCTTTTCTGTCTGTAGAAATATTATGGTCTGGATACTAAATGGGGAGACATCGAGCAATGGATGGTAGGCCTTGATCAACGTAGCTAAGCAACTTTTATATGTTGAAGTTTTGTGTAGTTTGTGGAGTTTGAAATCCCACAAAGTAGGTATTTTCATGTGTTGCAAACGTGAATTCCACTCATATCACAAGGGTTCTTGCGGTCCGCATCAATACATGAAATGTGGCTTATGATCAGCTTAAAACTGGCAAGGGTTTGGTTAGAGCCATCTCTTTTTACAGACCTCTGTCTCCACCCTATCACTTGAAGATTAGCTTAGCATATAGACCCGTTAAAGCCGCTTGTCATACAAGGAATATATGTACTCATTTTACTTCTTAGGGATTTTGTTACAATTTGAATTGTCTCCAATCTGTCTTCAGTTAAATTTTGGGCAAGTTTTATCCATGCTTCTTCAGTTACCTTTGTACTTACTGGTCCAGGGGCACTGTTCGGATGCATTATTACTGCTACTATGGCAATGCTTGCTTTTTCCAATAATGCARCCTCTTGGACTTTACTGTTTAGTAAGCCAGTGAAGTTGATACCAGATATGGACTTGGCCATTAGCAACATCTGTCTGTTTTAACACCGATAATATAAGATGAAGAAGTTGCTAAAGGGCTGGAGGACATTGGCTTCAAATGTCTTTCAAACGTAAGCGATTTCATAAACTTACCGGTGATGCCAGATGAAAACTGTTGTTTGTGGCCTTGCCCTATAAGCTGAGTAACGCACACTGAAAAGGCAAAACGCACAGCTGACTTCCAGTGTGGAAGATAACTTTTCAAACTCCCTGACTTCCTTGACCCTTGATAATTAATTGGCATAAATGCAGGTTTGCTCTATGCCTTCTTGAAAGCCTGCTGCCCTAAGGACCAACCGTCCACCCAAGACACTCCAATCTCATGGATAAGCCATGAAGTCTCTTCAAATCCTTGCTTGGTTGAGCTTAGCTCCACCTTACTAGCAATTCCCTTGCTTAGAAGTCAGCTCACCTGTGAGAACCATTAACTACAATGCTGAAACATTTTTTCCCCTGTTTTCTATCACTGTTTCTAAATTCCATGTAAAATCATGTTAAAATGAGTTTGTTGAAACRTAATAGGTCCTACAGCATTCCCAGCATTGACACAGCCTTTGGCCTGCAAAAGGCAGCGGTGCTGTGTCTCGCAGAGGCTGTAAGCAGAACACAGATGCTTTGGGTCTGGAAGAAAGGGCCAGGCTGTGCCCCTCTGGGATACTCACTAGAGAGAGACCATTGCCCTGCCACATCATTTCAAATAGAAGATTTTTGAGATTTATTTTGAAGGACTGCAAACTGGAAAGCTTAATTACAAAYGCACTGTAAGTATACCGATTCCCAGATGCAGAGAGATGCACTTGAAACGTTTTTTTTTGAGATACGTATAAAGATGTCACTGTGTACAATTTTCTGTAAAAGTAATGAAAGCGTGTAGCAGAATAAAATGGAGGGGAGGAAAGTTGGGGTCACAAGTGGGGGGGAAAAGGGGTTTTCTGACTTGACAAGGTGTCACCTTCCGTTATTTGGTTTAGCCTTACTGACTCCTAAACATTGCTGAAGTTCACTGTGTCTTTCTGAAAGCGCTGTGTTGGTGTATCTGTCCTTTCAACACTTCACTCTGTTTTTCTCTGCTGCCTTGGTAGGAAGACAGTGAGCGTTATTCCCGTAGAGCCCGAAGAAATGCCTCGGTTAGTATCTACTTTTGCTTTTTCTTTATAGCTAGACATTTCAAATTAAGAAAAAAGGCATGTATAAGGCAGTTCCTTTTTAAAAGAAAAAACAAGACAAGCTTTCCCCCCACCGCGCCCCAGCTGAGTGAAAACCCCAAAGCCACTTCCTGACTTYTCTGCCCTCTCCCCACTCGCTCCGGGGAGCTTCTGCAAATGTGCTAGAATAAAGGGGGGCAGGGGGTGGAAGGTGGGGAAATAACCTGCTTGGAGTGTTTAATGTTCGTTTATTCAGAGCATGGGCCAAGAGCCTAGAACAGGGAACACCTGAGCCAGCTTTTCATTCACCCTGTAATAAAATGCTTTGACAGTGTTTCTTGAGCAGGGTATGACTTCRTGTACTTTCTGCTTATAGTTTTAATGCGATTCTTTTTTAAAGACACTTATTTTGTTAAGCCTCTTCTTTCCTTCTGTTCCATCAAAGCCATCTGCATTTACCTCACTGCCTSTTACTTGTGTTCTTTTCATTGTTTTCTTGTCTTTATACTTTCTTTTGATAGGCTTCGGATGAAGATGAGCGCATGTCAGTGGGTAGCCGTGGAAGCCTGAGGGTTAGTAAATTGTACAATTTAAGTGTGCATGTGTGTGTGCCGATGTTGCTGTCCCCCTGTACCACCAGGCTGGTTATAGTACTCTAGTAGTATCATCCTTGTTCCATGTTCAAGGCATATGGGGGTTTTTTTGAGTACATCTAGGTCCATAATTCTTTCAACCAGGGGAATTGTCGGATTTGTATGCACTGTGCAGGAACATGAGACTCTGTAGAAACCTTTCCGGTAAATGCTGTTTGCTGTTACTGCTGCAGGAAGTACTTAGCCAAAGCATTGGTATATGCAGCTATTTCTGTACACACCTTGTAAGCTCCCCTCTTTCATTACTGATACTGAGAATTTGGGAAGAGGAGGTGCTAGCTTACTCCGTTATCAGTGTTTATTAGCTCGGGAAAGCAAAAGCAAATTATCAGTGGAAATAAGTCGTAAGCGCTTTGGAATTGCAGRTGAACACTCTCCTCAAAACTGCTTTAGAGGTATTTGAAATTCATCTGCAGACTTGAGTTTTATGGAGGGAGGGATGAGTAGAGCAGAGWGTGCTGTAGTGCACCAGTACTCATCTGTAGGAAAAGTTCAAGCAGTTTTTTCCTCAACATATTCATACAGTATTTTTTCCAGATCTTAACTCCATTCTAGCATAGACAAAATCAGCTCTTGTAATTGTGAAGATGGTTTAAGGAATTTAGTAGTTGTGAACGGCTAATGCTATTGTCTTAGCACGTGTTGACAGTCTTCAGAAGGCAATYGGAGCTCACAGCTTCTGAGACCTATGGAGAAGCATTCAGCTAACCACAAAACTGAAACAATCTGTAACAGCACTGCGGAGGAAGCTCTTGGCAGTCCTGAACTTTAATCAACTGTGACTAGTTTATGTTATGGAGTCATTTGTGCCCGAAACAGTTGTGTTGAAGAATAATTTGTTCTTCTACTGATGTTGTTCCTAACTTATCAGTAGTGCTAGTTACGTGGTTAAGCTGGATGATCAGTTGTATTTCTATAGAACAAGCAAGACCTGTATCATTCATAGCAAGATCTTTATTTGTAATCCTTGGTTTCTGGCTGCTTTGGAGATTTCATGTCATAAAATGATTATTTTTTTCTCCTKAAAAAACTTGCTAATAATTATCTAGGCTAGAACTACCTTTTTTTTCCATGACAAAGTATCCCCCAAAGAAACAGGATTAAGTGAAACACCTCATACACCTCTAGAAGAGTTCAGGAAGATAAAAAAAAAATAAAATTACTACTGCAGAGCCTGCTCAATGATTCCTAATGGAGTTCACTGTAAGATAGCATAAGATGTACTTAAAATTAAGTGTTGCCTTGTTCCCTTTTTACTGGAATCCTTACTACTACTTATGAAATGCTGTTAAAATCTTTAAGACTGCAAACTTACTCARTTGCTTTTCCAAGCTAGAAGATACCTTAAAACTCCAAAGATTCAACAAATAAAAACTTATCTTCACAGCTGACCATGAAAACCGATATTTATTTGACTTAAAGTTAATTTTGGACATGTTTATGAAAGTGTTTTTTGGAAGGGAAAAATCTCTAGATCACTTGAAATGTCAATTCTTTCTATTTAGAAGGTGATTAGGATACAAATAGGTTGTTTAACCACAGCTATAACTGTGTGTCCCTTGATATGGCAAGATGCAAGTACGCTGGCACTGTATATATAGCAGGAGCCCTGTTCATCTGAAACACCTTTTGTTCATGGAAATCCACTACTGATTCCTTTTGATGTGTTTTTGTAATACGATCCTGCGTTTTATTGTTATATATTTAAACAGCAGAAGCCTTGCGTTCTGTTTCCCCACCATCCCTTGAGAAGAAGCTTTTATGACCTTGTTTTCCTGCAGCAGCCAGTCTCTGGGCTGCCAGCATGCCTTCAGGCTGCGGTGACCACTGCTGGTCTCTAGCTGGTTCACGGGATGGCCTATAAATACCTAATACTTTTGCAAAGAATGTCCTTTTCTGACAGAAGGATCTGGTTGAAACTTTTCACCCTGGTATTTCTAGTGGTGTTGCACAGACTCCCCCCCATCCTCGTAAAGTAGCATTCGGTGAATATTTTTATGCAAGCTGACACTTGGGCACACACAGGAAAAGAGTTTTGACAGAGCTTCCTTCCCTGATCCAAGTGTCACTGGGATTGTAGAAGAAAGTAAACGTTTGCTACTCTGAACTGAAATTTACCCTGATACATYTTTTAGTTGTTTTATTCACAATGAATTGATAGAACATACATTGATCATTTTCCTAGTGYGGGTTTATAGTAGATGCTTTTAATAGTTTGACCACATATCCCTCTGGCTATTTGTAAAGGTTTGGCTCTTGCTATGTGTGTCTTCAAAACAACAAAGTAAAAAAAAAAAAAAACCAAAACCCAAAACCCCAAACAATGACCAACCTAAAAAATTACCTCTGAGGACTATAGTTCAGTTTGGCTTCTGAGCTATTTTAGTGTGAAGAAAGCACCAAAAACTATTGYCTTGTGTCCACAAAGGGTTTATAAAAGTAGTCGGAGAATCCTGAATGTTCTTCTTTTTTGGGGTATTTGAAGGCTCCTTCYATAGTTGCAGGATGCCATTGTAGTTGGTCTATAAGACTTCCATTTTCTGAAAATTGATCTTGCATCTTTGGTACTTGGGCTYATTGCACTGTGAGGGGCTGATGGTGTTAGGGCTCGCTTTTTGAAGCTACGCTTCTTTTCTGTACAGGAAGCTTTCAGTGAAATGAGTCAGTATCAGAAATGTATTTCTCCCTAAGAATTTACCACCCTRCTAAATCTGTGTGGGTTTTACTCTGGATTTTCTCCTGAAATACTTTCTAAGTGGATGTCTGAACTACAGGCAGCAGAGATCTGCAGAGCTAGCTTTTGGGGAGCTGGCCTGGATACTTCTGGCAGAGCAACCATCAACATGGACTGCAAAACCACCTGAGATGTTGATTAAACCAGGCTAGCAAATTGATCTAAGCTCCACATCTGTGATTGTACTGTAAACAGGGGCCTAGTGTGTTGATATAGTGCTAGCTTGAGTATATCTCTGCCTCCTGCAGACAGACCTTCAGCTGCGATGAAGGRGCATCTTTAGCTTTTCTGTGGCTCATCCTGAACCCATCAAAGTGTCCTGCCTCTATTGTTTCAGAAGTTCTGCAAGCTTGGTTCTTTAACACGCGGTTTTTCCTAGGGAAGCTCAGTAACATCATCCTGAGACACTCGAGCCTCTCTTCAGTCTCTTTTCTACTGCAAGTGTCCTTGTTCTCCCACTTCGCAGCTGGCTGTCTCTAATCCGAGACCATCCAGCATGAAATACTGTTGTGTTATTAATCACTCGTGATGACGTTTGTGCATTTTCCTTGTTTTGTTTGCTCCAAAGTTCCTGACTTCTGGCTTTGTGCAAGAAGTCCTGCATTATCAAAGTTCTTTAGTTGGGATTTACATCTCTATGCCTGGTTGGTTGGTTGGTTGTTGGTTTGGTTTGGGGGATTCTTTTGATTGCCATAACTTGCTTCAGTGTTTTCCTTTGTATTCTGATTTTTCTTCCCTTGCATGCCTTTACAGTCTCATTTGGAATATGCCAGCACCTACCCAGTGGTGAGAATAATCTGCAAGTTGCAGTGTGTGTTAAAAACTAATCACAAAGAAGAAACTGATGTCAGATGTGATAGCTGATGTGAGACAAGGGATATCTAAAGTGATCCTGAGGCAGTTTGTGGTCCGTGATGTAAAGATGCTGTTTCCCTCTCCTACTATTCTGATGCAGTTCAGATGAAAAGCGCTGAATCATTAGYAAGATCTTAGCTAGGTCTAGTTCAGTAGTTACCATAGGACAAAGCAGAATAGCTTTTATTTCTCCTAAYAGACTTTCTCTGTTACAGTCTGTCCATCGTTTGACCAGGTATGTCTGGTTTTATTTCAGCATAAATCTGGAAAGGAATAAAACTCTCACAAACTCACTCTGAATAGATCTAGCAAAGGTGACAGGACAAATACACTGCCTACCAAAGCTGCAGCTTGTGTATCAAGCTGTTACCTTTGCTTTGGAGGATAAAATCAAACTCTGTAGGTAGTAATAAGACGAGAGCAAGTATTTGCATTGAACAGATTGAGATAAAGCTGACTCTTGAAAGAACAGAAAGGGCACCGAAGGGAGAATGAGGATTGGGACTTTAAGCACGGTTTAAAAAATTTCCTCGTACTGTYAGCAGTGCTGTCTTGTGGCAGCACTGGGTTGAAATAGGTGTCTCAGTTTCCGCAGAAAGCAAGCTGCAGAGAGCGGTTTTACAGACTGTCTAGCTTTTTCACTCTCCTTCATTCCCTGTGCTATTTCAAATTAGGAATGCAATGTATCTGTTTGTGAGTGACCTATATACGGAAATAGTTCAAACACATTTGGATTTTGCATGGATGTACTGATGTAGTAAGTATAGACAGCTGGTAGCTCTTTTAATTGACTAAACCCAGCAAGCGTGAATGATTTTAACTGTGGCTACTAAATTTAACAGCGCTATCATCACTTTTAACAATGTTCTTTAATAACTGGTCATTTGACTTTGAGATTTGATTATTTTTTTTCATGTGTGCTTACTGAGCCATGTTGTGTAGAGCTGGAGGAAAACTGGACCGATGTTTTTGCATGTTGATATGCATGCCTGGCTATGGATGGGTGCGCATAAACTCACTGATCTCTTCATCCTGCATTCTTAATCTCACTGCAGGCTGGATTAGAGAATGAGAAGACCAAAAAGAAGAACTACTCCAAAGCAGTATGTATCTTGAGTAACTGTCTCAAAGAGGTTTTTGCATACAAAATCATTGTGCGAGGACTGGAGAATATGGGCAAATATGTTGGCTGCAAGAGCTCACCAGCCCGATGTCAAGGATACAGTGTAACTATCAGGACGTGCTGGGTCTGCAGGAATCCTGAGCATCRCTTCGTCTGCAAAACGTGGTATAATCCAAACACGTCAGTGTTGTACATAAAAAGCATCTTGAAAAACTCAAACCCTAACCTTTAACATTACACAGAAATAGGTCATACTGATAGAATATGTATGTAGTAAGGGCTGCATCTTTTCATAAAGGTAGTTCTGAGCAGTATGGATGCCTTACTAGCACCTGTACAAATAGGGCACTACTTAAAACACTGCAAAGCCAAACCTGGWTTGAAGGTAAAGAATCACGTGCTTTCACACGGGCAGGATTTCAGCTGAATCTCGTGGGGAGCAATTCCAGGGAGTGAAGGAGTASACAAGAGCGGGCACAGTGGTGTACAGCTGCTGCGGAGGGAAGGCTGCTCATTGTAGGAGGAGGTTGCCAGGCTGGGTTGGGGTTCTTCAGTACATTGGAAGTCGTCAGAGAACTTTCTGAGAAGTGGAAGTTAGATGTGGGATTGAGAAAGAAGCCTGAAGGAGCAGCATTAGCCATAGTCTGAGGTAAAAATTGTTACAAGTATAAATGGACATAATGGCAATGAGAAAGTTTTCTGCATCCGTTAAAAGCAAGAGGAAAACACAGAAAAGAATAGGGTCAATTGCGTAGTTATGAAGGGAGAACATGTAAAATCTGAATCTTTCAGCCTCCCCAGTATGCAATTTTATTTGTTCCAGTTTTCATGAAGTTTATGATCGGATGCTGAGCATGTTAATGTAGCGTAGAACAAAGGTCAGCGAGGTCTGATAAAATTGACCCTGCTCTTCGGGAGCCATCTGGAGCATTTGCCTTCAAAAATATGCGCTGGAGAAGTCTCTGGAGAGGATGGATCATAGTGACAAGGGAAATAACCTGAGCTATGGGGCTTCAGTTTGAAATCTGAAAGATACAGGGCAAATTAAATATGTTTAGAAGTGCCTCCAATATAAGGAGATAAACAGTTAACYTGGATTTGTGGAAAATGAATCATGTCAATTCAACTTAATTTCCCTAAGCAGAGTAATTATTTAAGGGCATAAAGGAAAAGCATTAGATGTGACTATAACTTGACTATAAGGCTCTTGGCATGTTTCTACATGACATAAAGTGAAACCTTGGGCAAGGTCTAGTTCTTGTAAAAGAAATGCACAGTTAGTTGAAAAATAGCTCTGTTAGAAAACAAGACAGCTCATCTGGTCTATTCCCATCTAAGGCAGCATCATCTGTTTTTAAAGGRGAAAACAGTTCTAGGGGAGTCTGTATTGCCTAGCTGTCTAAGTACAGGGAGTGAAGGCGGTTTCATGCGAGGTTAGAATAAAAATACTGATGATGAATAGGAGACAACTTGTCAAAACTGAATAATAGTAAAAATAAATGAGGAATACCACATTTGGGAAAAATGAAATATASTATTACAGAGGAAGGAATTCTGCATAGGAATGGTTCAGATAACGATCTGAGGTTACGTTTAGTCAAATTACATTGCTGAAAAAAGGCAGACTTAATTCCTCAGTGTAGTAGTGAAAGGGGCAGTGGAGGTAGTGGGTCTGCACGGTGCTGTTGAGGCTGCAGCTGGAGTGTTGGCTTCGGTTGCTGAAGATGCATTTTAACCATTCTTCAGGAAAATGTTAGAGAAATTCAAGGAGCCTGAAAAAAACTAGTAAAACCTGGAAAGAAGCCAAGCTGTGTGAGAAGGCTATAGTGGTATTTCCAATTCAGTTGTTCTTGAAAACAGAAACTGGATGTTGGCCCTCTATTTGTGGTGATAATGTTGCATTTCAGCAGAGAATTGAAGCTTTTCCCAGAAGTTGCTTTACCAGCTTGGGTCTAAACTGGTTTCTAAGTTAATTGGTTTAATTTTTCATGGAAGTCACTGTATAGTATATGATAAATACTTTGCTTGGAAATTGATTCAGGTTGGGTTTAGTGGATTTTCATTTTGGGAATGCATTAAAACTTGGACTTCAAAACTTAATTTGAATAGAAATTCTAATTGAATTTCCTCTGGAAAAACGCACCCCAAATACCCAGAGTGCTTCCTCATTTTCAGTGTTAAACTAGGCCTCGCCGTGAAGTGATGCCGGAACRGTGAATTGCTTTGAGAAATCTGAGCTTTTAATGGTATCGATTGAGGTGACTTTTGGGTCTGTCCTCTTTTCTTCAACATCACGTTTCCAGACTAAAAATTGCGTCRTAGTGATCACTTTATTTTATTCCTGACCCTGCTGCCTTAGAGGCTCGAAGCATCTCACCCTGCTAGTGAAACGCTCGTTCTGAGCCCGTTTTCTCTCCTTTGACAGAAAACATCTTAATGACAACAAGGCAGGCTATTGAGCATGACGGAGGACAGCTGAACTGACTGAAATCTCTTACTAGTCTTTGGACTGCCACACAGAATACTGGGATGTGGCAGATGGTCACTGTCTGGGTTTAATTTTGATGTAATTGGGGAAAGCTGAAAAGAAGAGATTTCAGACAGCATTGCATGTTTCCTAAACTGAATTTCTCAAATTTAAACTTAKAATTAATTATTTTGCTACAATTTGCTGCTTTTTAATTGTTTGGCTGCCAGAGCTGTAAGTAACTACAGTGATAAATTTCTTTTATTGTAGTCTGTCATCCCTGGCGTCCCCTTTTTGTCCTGTGTTCCCTTCACAGGGCGTTTGAAGAGACAGGTGCTATAGTGCAGTTATAATAAGGGAAGCAAAAGTGTTTCTTAACAAGGAAAAAAGGGGTCAAAGAAGGCAAGCAGGAGTATCCTTGGCATTTTTGGCTGGTATACAGGTACTAACAGACACACAAACGTTCATGTCCTCATGTTTGAAATCATGACCTGGTCCTGTACTTCTCCTGTTCCTGGTGTATCTTTGAAAAGTTCTGTTTCTGCCTTTGCTTTTCATAAGTGATGACTTTTGCTAAAAATTCCCTTTTGGGTCTGCATCAATTTTTTTCTCTCCTGTTTTTTTTTTTTTTCTTTTTTCCTTTCCTTCCATAACAGACCAACGGTTATGAGGAAGACGTGTATGGATCATCCCAGAGTAGAAAATCTAGCAGGGTTAGTAGATGATTTATATTGCTATAAAATATATTGCTCTATTTAATGGGATTAAAGCTAATTAGCAAATTCTTTTCTGTGGTAAAGCAGGTTTTTCCTGTCTCGCACATTGTGGATTTTGCAGTTTGTCAGACACGGAGGTGCAGCAATAAGCTCTCTAAAAAAAAATAAAAAAAAATAGGCCATGAGTGGGAAGGGAAGTCTTTGAATTTGGTACAAGTAGAACTTGGAAGCCAGAACTGCTTAACTTGTAAACAGAAATGGGGTAAAAGTTAAATTGTGACAAGAAATAGTTTGGCGTCACCTGGCATGGAGGATTTCCACGTGCTGGACAGCAGAATGATTGTTTTCCAACCTGTGCAACGTGTTCACGTTGTGCTCTAACACTGAAACTCCCAGGCTTTACCTAGAATTTAGTCCGTGTCTTCAGATTTGCATATGTATAATGGACTTTGAATTTTGAATTTTTGCTAAATGTATGTGGTTAATTTGAAGTTTGCTTAACTAAATGCTTTTTTTTTCCTTTATAAGCTGTATCCTAGGGTTTCTGGAAACTCCCACAGAGGTGAACAGCCTGTGCAAGTGTTACTACTTAGATACTTACCATTGATGTACTTTTATTTCTAGAAAAATTCTTGTCAAAAAAAGCTTAATAATTAACTCCATTGTGTGTATGTGGGTCAYAATGTTCCCTTCTGTTCCAGCACAGTGTTTTGTGTCAATTAYAGGAATTCATTGTCCTCCTGTGTTAAATATTGGGGTTTCTGCAAATTATTTMAAGGTATTGACTCAAGCAGAGCCTCTTTGGGGGGCAGGGAGGGGAACTGTATGGGTTGGGGTTTTTTTTCCTTCCCTTTATCTTAACAAAGGCAGACAAAAGCTCTGAGCCTGTTGATCTTATGCTGTCAAGACTTCTGAAGAAATTTAGTGGTATGCAGACTAAAGCTCTATGTTTAGGGGAAAAATAAACTACTTTTAAGACTCCATTTAGCTAAGTGTTTGAGCAATACATGCTAAACATCAGATAGACTTCAGTGGGTTATTTTGTAAGCATGAAGTTAACCAGGCGCTTGTATAAATAGTGAAATGGGAACTTATATTTTATGTCCATTTTAAATTGTTGCTTSCATATGGTGAATAAGAGACAATGAAACACTGTTGCTTAAACTATTAAGAAAACAGTATGTCCTGTTGTTGGAACTCTTGCTGAACCGCTTGACAAGTTCGAGGAACTTTATTATGTACTGCTTCTGACAAACGATGTTCTTATGCTTTAATGACATACTCCAGAGCTCCAAGTATTGCAGGAAGAGCAAAATATCTGTAAGAAGGTCATCCAGGGAACAGTAGTTGGTYGGTTTCCATTTAAATAGTTTAGAATCATTTTGGTATTAGGATTTGTAGCATGGAGGTTTAATGTATGTAGAGCATAATTACAGCCACGTCATTAGTTCCTTGCTGTTGCCATTWCTAAGTGTAGTTCAGATTCTCCATTATTTAGAGGGAGGATGAGAGCTTGGGGGTAACTTAGAATAGCTGAGACTCCAAAACCAGTTGATGCCAGTCTGCCTGGCATTCACCTTTAGGAATACTCTCTCCCAAAACCCCAAACTTAACTGTAAAGATTACCAAAGTGGCAACAAAAAACTAAGAGGCAGAATTCTTCAATTCAGCAAGGAAGTGATGAGTCTGCTAATAACAGTTGTTTCCAAAATAGGTCTCCAATTTTAAGTTGCAAAATGGAGCAATGTCTGCATGGAGATCAGCCTTTGTAYGCTGTACTTGAAATATCACAAGTTGATTCCTTAAAAATTAATAATGCCGTGTGCCTAGGTAGTCCACGTGCAGATTACGAGCTCTCTAGGTGGGAGTGAAAGTAATTTCTTTAAGTTCAGTGTGTTCAGATTTCTTTTCAATGAAAGTCTTACTTTACAGGCGTTCAGGAAGAATGGGGCAGAAAGGGATCTAAATTTTTGAGGCTGGACAATGACTTATCCTCGGTATATACYTGTGGGTGTTGTCTTATCCACAGATCTGTTTGCCTGCAGTGACAGAAGTCCAGTGTCAAGAACAAACAAGTGTCTTTAATTTGCCACAAATCCCTTATTTGTAAACGAAGTTAACACCTACATAGTTTATAGTGATGATGCAAGGATTRGTTTGGGCTTGTAAGAAAGCTGAAAAATTGCTGACTGCTAAAAGCAGAGTATCTTGGTTGTCTGGACCCCCGAAAGAAATGACTGGAGAAGCGGGATGTTAGAGAACGGCTGGTAAAAGGAGACCCTGGAGAAGGTAGAGGTGTGGAGCTCTTTCAGAACAACCATTCCCACCAGCGTGCATGCACCCATGGGAAAATAAGGAATCTAAACAGTGCCTAGGAGGCTTTGAAAATACCTTTGCAACTTGTGTCTTGTTGTCGGGCTAGTTACAGGAGACTGAGCAAGCACAGAAGTCATTTCACGAGGGTGGGGGTGCGGGGAGGTAGCGTTTCCTCCCTCGCCCCTGCATGCTGGCTGCAGCAGCCTGTGCCCGCTCCTAAGCACACCTCCCTGGTGTGGCTTTATACCCTGCCCGCTTGGCTCCCGGCCACATCTGTCCCTGGCGCGGCAGAGTAACTATTTTATCACATTTTAGATGTGCTTTTAGCCTGACGTTTTTYGGAAAATAAGGAAAATACAAAGTCTTCCTAGTATGCCTGTATTTTTCTTGATTTCTTCATCTCTGTGAGATGCATTATGTCTTACATGTGGATTTCCAGTCTGCATTGAAAACAGACYTTGATTTGCAAATTTCAATATCCCTCCATGTTAAAACCAGCAGTTTATAACAACTTAAGTTGTTCATAATATATTGTTGCATGCTCCTAAAGCTTTTAGGAAGCCAAAATACTGAGTTCCACTCAGTATTATAACTATCCTACTGCTGTCAGCCTTCCTGCACCCTGGCAAGCCCTACGCGCCAGCTTTGTGTTGAAGCGCCCGTGCAGCGGCCATCCTCACAGATAATACACAACAGCAGGAAAGCTGAGCTGGCATCCTGCGCTCTGGGGGGAATGAATGGAGATGTTGTGTATCACACTAGATAAACAAGGTAGTATTTTGGAGGGTAAGGGTGATTTTAAGCCCACTGGAGCTGTCAGTCAGTCACTATTGGTACTTTTGGTATTTAACTTGGAKTTGAATTAAGATCTCCTCATTCTTGGGGAGACCAAATAAGTGGACCAGAAGTGCAAGGTCGGCTAGATGCTAGGTAGGAAGCTGCATAAAAGAAGGTGTTTAATTTAGACAGTCTCACTTCTTACAGTAAAATTTTCTCTTCATTTAGTCTTGCTATGCATGACAGTGGGCTGCTCATTTTTCGCGATGGGCCCACCCAACGGTTTTGGTCCCTGGCTTTGTTCTCTGTYTCCCAGCAGAGTTGTCCTGACACCTTTTCCTGCATCTCTTGTGGGTTAAGGTTGCAGGGCATAAACTCCTCAAGAATTCAGAAGGAAGCTGACCTTCTCTCTGACCCGTGTGTTTTTCCAGTGCCTGATGGGCAGTGGCAATCCACTSTTGTCTGCAGCGGTGGGACATGCAAAGAAATAAATGCTGTAAAGCAGGAGCCTGTTTTTTTAGGTATGAAGCTGTGATGCAGCCATTTATTCTGAGTTTGAGCCTGGAAGCTAACATTTCCAGCATCTTGTAGAACAGATGTCTGTTTGGTTTTACAGAAGCTGGAAGTATGTTGATAAATACAGCTTCACTTAACTAGAGTTAGGATGAAACTTAGGCACATGAACTGCATACGTGCTTTCGGAAATGCGGTCCATCTTCTTCCAAGTCCCGTACAAACCATGTCCTTGAAGCATACTGTCACGTTGGGTCACAGCAACGAGAAGGGAGGAGAAAATGTGAGGGTTTGAAGCCTTTTCAGTGAAAAATAAACCAAACGGGTATTTTGGGCATAAGATGCTATAGGGATAGAGGAAAGGCCTTTTGTTTACTTAAAAGAATCTCTGCCTTACAAATGGAAAGGGCACACAATTTTCACACATCCTCATATCTTTAATGCAGCTTCCTTAATGCAGTTAACTCTTCTTTTTGCATTGACTCCTTGCTATTTGTAATCACCTAATTTACTTCTTCCTTCCCATTTAAAGGAATTTAAAAAGTCCTTCATGTTACGAAGCTGAGTTACCAAGGGGGTTTTTTTGTTTGTTATTAATGCAGGCTTCCTACTACTCTGATCTGGGTCTTCACAACAGCGGCTATGCTTCCACATCTCAGCCTTCTTCCCAAAATGGAAACTGGGTCTGTTGCCCTCTGGCTTTACCTGGCCTGGACTTGTTCTGACTTCATTTGGATAATACAACCTCTTGTACTTAGGAATGAATTTGGACCAATTGTCAAGAGTCYCTGTAGCTCTTTTTAGTAAAACTTAAACAAAACAAAACAAAACCAAAACAGACCTTTTAAGATTGGAGTGAGTAATGGAAAGCTGTTTTAAAACGAGCACAATTAGTTTTCCTTTGCTGCTCCTCCCTTTCCTACAGTTACTTTGTTTGCTTTTGGCCTCAGTTGGTCTGGAAAAGTAAGGGGAATCTTAAGTTCTCCGTTCTATTTGAGGCAACTCTCTGCTGACTGTGTCAGYCTAGCAAGCTTAAGACAATCCAGTCTGCATAAAATGGAATTACAAGCAAGTAATTCAGAGACTGCTAAAAGTTCAGAGACTGCTAAAAGAAAAGAGCTGAAACTTCAAAATCACCCGGGAGGTTGGATTGTCCTCTGCTTGTGGACAGAGCTCAGGCGGTCCGGCCCTAACGAAGCAGTGCTTGAGCAGTGGTCCGCAGCCTGTCCTGCCCCATGGGCAGCAGYGCGAGGAGATGGCCCGGTGCTCTGTGGTGGCCRGTGGTGGGGACACAGCAGATGAGAGCAGGGTGTCTTGCAGCAGCACGTTGTCTGCAAGCTGTGGGCTGGGGACCGCTGCTGGAGTATCTCTTGCACCTAATTATGCCAGATACAGTATGTGCTCTCTGAACTTACTTGCTGCATTTTGTGAATGGTGGTTACTAACAGCGAAGTCATTTGTTTTTTGGTGCTCTGACTTAAGTACTCATAATTTTGTCCCGAATTATTTGGGTTTTCTCTGCATTTTTGTTTGATAATAAAATACACAAGAGATGATCTTACAGCTGTGTGAAACACTTAAAATGTATATCTTAAAACACTTCTGTCTTTGTATGTGGCTCTTTTTCTGGCTTTGATTGAAGTGAGGAGAAACACCCTTTCTGGCTGCTATACGCAAATGTGTGTGAGACAATAACAATTTAACAACCTAAAATTAAATTACACTGTTTTGCTTTTGCACAGTGTCGTGTCCTCCCTTCCTGTAGGAAATGCACATGTCTGCTTGGTATTCTTAGTCGTTGGGAGTTGAGATCTAATGCTTTTATGGCGCAGATGACTAATATTCTCTATACTGGGTTTCCTTCTGTTGTAGTTTAATAATCCTAATCTCTTATCAAGATGGTTAATTCTGCTGTAGRCGCCTTTTTTTCTGTTTCATTTTCTACGCAAAAAAAGTTTTGTGCTTGTCTTCCTCAGCCGTCCTTGCTGTACAGCGATGCCCTGCCAGCCAGRAGTTACAGGGTTTGTTGTACTAATGCTCTAAACACAAATATCGAAGCCACTCACCTTCGGCCATGCATATGTTGTCTCCTACCTCTGTAGTTCCTGTTGGGTCCATTGACTTCTCACTCTGGTGTCTGATCCATCTGAATGCACGTGTGCAATGCTGTTTGGACTGACCTGGATTTGCTGATCCTTCCTTTTATTCCCATTGGAACTGTGTAACCACTGCTCGTGGGGTTGTGATGCTGCCACAGGCTTCTCTCTGGGTGGAGATGGTTGTCTTCATTTTGGTGTATTAGCTACAATGTGCAGGAGCAGGCACATCAGAGAGAGGCAACATCAATTCTTTCTGGTTGTGTAACAGCTAACTCCGTTTAAAAAAATTTTGTAGCCAATTTCCACTCTTCTTGTTTAACCTTTAAAATGAGCTTCTCTTACTTTTTATTCTCAATGCTTAAAGGTCGAGTTTCCTATGTTTCCTGAGCCAGACATTTATATGCTAAACTGGATGGAGCCAGAGTCTTAGAATATGCATCTTCCTCCTTTTTTATTAATTTGGTAAACTGGCTAGTAAGTGAAATTCATCAGGCATAAGTGTGGGGGTTTTTCCCCCCCCCCTATATTTTGCCAGCACCAGAAATGAAAGTTAAACAGATTTGAACAACTTAAGAATTGATGTAGCTGTTTTGTTGGAAGGCAACTTATAAACTGTTGAATTGATGGTTGGGAGAATGGTTAGAAATGCATGACTGTGTGATGGGCTGGGGGGGTGGATGTCAGATTTTGCACGTGCCTTACGGCGTTTCCCAGCTCACTGACCTCAGGTTATGTTAGATCTTCACTTGCATGTTGCTTGTGGTTGCATAGAGGAGATGTCCCTGTCCTTGCCCATACTGCTCATTCCCCTACGTCCTTCGCGCCGCACCTCGTGAATTTGTAATGCTCCAGACTGAAATCAGAAACTAAGTCTGCCAGTCCTGTTCTGACTCTGTCTTTCAATTGTAGGCGTCTGTGTATGACGAGAGCGTTTACAGTGGGAGTCGTCGGTATAGTGCCTCTAGTTCTCGTGCTGTAAGATGTTTTCTGCATTTCCCTGTTGTCTTGTCTCTGTCCTCCAGTAACCTGTGTGTACCAGAACACAGCCTTTTCTGGGCTGAGGAACACTTAAGATGGACTGTGTGAGATTCATAGCCTGCTGCTGTAGGCAAAAGTACGAGCACTGTTTCCGTGAGCTTCCATGAAATAATAAGTAGTGATTTATCCGCTGTTGTAACGCCTGGCCTCGCGCAGACCGGCTCTGGCTAGCACCGACAGAGCCCGGCGCTAGGCACTTGCCTCCGCTGCGGCGAGGGGAATTCAACTCTGCCTTGCACTTGGTTTGCAGATAAAACACCTTGGAAAGATGGTGCATAAAGTCCCTTCCCTCACTGAGACTTAATTCTTTTTTTGAAAACTGAGAATACAACAGAATTTTTTTTAATAAATAAAATCACTTCCCCATCAGCACTTATCTGCTAGCATGAAGTAAAGGATTGTTATGAGCGTATGGCTTGCTTGGTTTTGTTTCTTGGATTTATATTCTGTAGTGATGTCTCAGGCAACTTGTGACAATGCTTTCGAAATACATGCTCCTGAGAGCAGAGGGCTCTGTCATTTCTGGGGAGAGACAATATGAGGAATGACAATATAAATTGTTTCCTTTCAAAAAAGAGAGGCTGCAGGACTCGGTCTGCAGATGGAAAGGCAGWAGACACCTTCACCTCTTCTCAGATGGGGCCTCCATGTCGTGGTGGGTGTTTGGGCCAGGCAGTACATCTGCTGCTGTTGTATCTGCCTGGRAAAAATAAACCAGTTGTCTTTGATTTTTAAATTCTGCTCTGTGGACCCAGTGCTTATTCTGCCTCTGAACTCCTTTGCTGATTATCAAAAAAAACCAACCAACTAAACAAAAAAAAAACCCAACAAGCAAAAAAGAAACCACCACCAAAGACCTGAACAGAAAAAAGCCTCAAGACAAAGCATCAATGTTAACTTAACGTTAAAAGTTACAATTTTATTAGCTTGGAGAAGGAAACAGACTTTCAACAATGCTTACTAAGCGCTTGGTAGTCTTTAAAGGGCTATGCCATCCTCTTGCAATCACACTGATTCACTAGTTGGGCTGTGCATCTTGCTGCTACTGATGTTAAGCTTCACATTACTTTTTGTTTCATATTTGTGCCTTGTTTTCCTTTGGCTGCCTTGGAAAATTCATCGGTACTTATCCATTTGGATTGTTGTGGCAGCCTGCAATTCAGTGAATTTGCCACCGAGGCTGAGCTGGTTGTAGCCCTTTGTTTGTACCGGACGTCTTCCTTTGTTTGAGATAAGTCTCTCAAAGGTCCAGATGATACACTTCTACTCTTGGGAGAAATCATTTACAGTGGGCTCTGAGCCCARACGTGATTTACGAGTCTTTCAGCCACTGTTAATGGCTTGAGCAGGGAACACTGAATAAAATGCTGGTGCTTGGTCCCCTTCCTCCATCCCATCCCACCYTGTGCCACAGGTATTTGGGAGCCTGTGTATAACCCAGCCCTTCCAGTTTCTGTTGCACGGTTGCCTGTAGTAATGAGAGAGTTGAAGTATGAGGGTTTTGCCTGGGAGGGAATGGCCTTGTCACAATTACCAACTTACTTATGGTTATTTTAATGTCTCTGAACCTYGTAGCGCTTTTAACATGTAGAGGGTTGTGCCATTTGGGTAGGTGTCCCCAAAGAATGTTTTTGGGTGATGAGATAACAGGTGAATGCAGGGGGAGAGCCTGAAACTGGCCTTACTTGGTCTCAGCTGAACAAGTGGCACTTGCTTCTGTATTCTGCCCTGCAATACACAGAGAGCAACTACGGAATAAATAGGTCCCATGAAGCATTAATAYGGGACTCATCAGTAGTTTATACTTTTTCCCTGTCATGTGTTTTGAGTTCATTCTACATCCTTGTTATGTTAAACATAAAACACCAGTGATGGTGCAAGGCTTCTGTGCTAGAACTAGTTAATAAGAAAACAAAATCTAAATATTAACTTCAGTGCTTTTTGTTTTTAATAATAGAATTGTAGCATAGTTTRGGTTGGAAGGGACCTTTAAAGGCCATCTGGTCCAACCCCCCTGCCGTGGGCAGGGACATCTTCAACTAGATCAGGTTGCTCAGAGCCCCGTCCAGCCTGACCTTGAATGTTTCCAGGGATGGGGCATCTACCACCTCTCTGGGTGGTATTTTCTGGGTAATTTAGGAATTGAAGTGGCTGTGATTGAAAATAGTTGTAAACTGTGTGCAACACAGTTCTAAATTTTACGTATTCTCATCTCTGAAATGAAGTTCAGTAGTTCACATGCGTGAAGCCAGTGTCACTTCACATAAGACATYGGAGGACACGACTTGGTCACGTTCTGCCCTGCTTCAGGGGCTTGCTAAGGGCTGCGTGCCTTGGAACATAATGCTTTGTGGTTAGTAACTAAGCTTATGGTTGTACTGTAGCTGGGATTACTTCCAGCTTACCCTCTTGTAATTTCTTAGTACTGTAAGCTTAATTTTCATTTAATACTGTGCCGCTTTGTTAGCGTGACTAATGATGCTGAAGCAGCCCTCCAGTAGCTTGGTGAAGACCTGGCTGTCTCTGTAGCTGAAGAGTCCAGGGGATTCCTGTAGTGGCCAGGTAACTTAATAGAAGAAACCTTAAAAAAAAGACAGAGTACATGCTTCTCAGAAGTAGGATAATTCTTTAGATTTCAGTGGTTTTGTATCTGAGAAACAGTCTTAAGTGCCTATAAAATAAACTCATAAAGGTCGTTAGCAGCATAGTCTGAGCTGCTGAGAAGAGCCGTTCCTCATGCTTGTTCCTGTCCCCGGACTGCCATGCCTCTTTACAAAGSCTGCGTTCACAATTGCCTTGAGGCAGTAGCAATAGGAAAAACATCATGTCCAGTAAACCTCAAACTTCTTTAATTCCTCGCTGCTCTGAATGTATCAAAACTTCCCTTTTATATACACTTMTGTATCTTTCTATAAAGTTCATCTAAATACAAGATTGAGTGTGAAGCTGCTACTTTGAAATCTGAAAATAGAGGGAATAATTCTAAAATGCATTTCCAGAATAAGTTTTAGTTTTGTTTCCCTGATGCTTTAAACTTTCATTTCCCTTCTCTACTTGCACTGCATTATAACCTCTGGAAATAAAACAGTGTAGACACATTCTTTGTCCTTGTCAGCAACAGGTCAGCCCTCTCTGTTCTGCATCACTGCTTAGATGTTTMCTTTTAAGAAGGACTAAAATACTTTCTTTGGCAGGAGATGAGGACTGCAGGTGCTGGAAAAGCAGGAGAGAGACTGTCTCTGAGGCGGTCTCAGTTTTTACTTTAATGACCCTGTAGATGGACGTTTCTTGCATTGGCCTGTGGAGCACAGATTCACTTTACATGTGCACAATGTTGGAAACATGGGAAGGTGGCTCACCAGAGAACTTCAGAGCTCCTGAAGAGTAGTAGGATTGAGCCTTTTGTATAGAGACTGAGAGTTGTTTACTTGTGACTGGTATCTTAAGATATATAAATAAATAATTAATATTCTGTCACTCTAAGAATGGAATCAAAACTCTACTTGGTCTGTCAGCTGGGATTACTGCTTGRCTCAATTTTTAAATGAACAGTTGGGGTGTCTGTTCTCTGACTTTCACTGCTATTTCTCTGTCCAGCTGCATGTAACCATTTTTGTAACTAACTTCAGATGTAATTCTCTAAATCCTCTCTCGCTTCCCTTACCAATTCTAATGCTTTTCTCTTTTCTCTGCTTGCTATTCTTGGTTTACCTGCGGCAGCCTTCCGAGTACAGCTGCTACCTTGGTTCAGGATCTCGGGCATCCTCAAGAGCCAGCTCTGCTCGGGCCAGTCCGGTGGTGAGCTCCTCTATTTTTCTTTGTCCCTAAACTGTTTAATTCTTCTGTTCTTCAAGGTCTCTTTTGTACAAAGAGGTCACTGTCCCTTGTGAGAGTTTCTTATGGTATTAATTGGACCTTATGGGCAGTGCTTAAGACAAAGAAGGGGTGAACGGGATGAGAAATTACAAAACCAAAGTAATTTCTATGCAGATGCACATGTTTTTAACACTAGAAGTACCCTTTAGACTCAACGTGACAATGCTAAGTTTTTTTTCTAAGTTGGGCATAAAGCACATCAGCAAGGGTATTGTGAAAAAGACAGGGTGGTTGATGCTAGTGCCGCATCTCCTTTGGTTGTTAAAATTAGGAGACCCTAAATCTTGCTGCAGCATTCAAATAGTTTACTTYCTCTCTATTTAGCAGTATTTTGGTATTGTGTTGCTGCAGGGCTATCCAGAGGTTGGATTTGAACATATTTGTTGGACTGTAGATTACCAGGCACTGCAGAGTCTTTAGCATGGTGAAGTGCTAGAAGGATTACACGTGCCCAGCGTGTCTAGCCATCGTGAATTCCTGAGTAGTCATGGCTGAGCAAGGCTCAAATGCTAAAGGCTTGTCCAACCCCTACCACATCCCCAAGATACAAAGCGATGAGGAGGGTGATATTGTAAATTAACACACACAACSTTCTTCTCTAGTCATAACATCCTATTGCCTTTGTTGCTTTGCTGAGTAGCTGAAACTGAAATGCTGTAAATGTTGCCTTAAGGACTAAGTAAAAAGAAGCATCTGGATAGTCAAAGAAGCTACCACAGCATGCCACACGGTAAGCTGTAACAAGAATATTTGGAGTGTTCCTCTTCAGTAAACACAGCTAGTCTGCAGTAAGGAATTGCTTTCTATCTGATGTCCCCTTCAAACATAGCCTACGATTGAAAACCTGTGCGCTATGGGTGTTTTCTGCCGTAGTTAGAAATGTGCGGTAGGTCTGCACCCCGGTGGTGAAAGGTGCCTGAACTCTCCACGCAGGGTTACTTCTTGTCATCAGGCAGGGAATAGGCGAGCCTTTTGATCGTCAAGCGAGCCCTCTCCTTCTAAGTGAGAAAGAGCTGAATAAACTGGCTGGAGCAAAAGAAAATTGAACTGATAGAATAGAGCTGTGTGCTCTGAAGTATTGGTGTTTCTTAAAGATAAGGGTACATCCACTTTGTAAAATKATTWTTTTTTTTWAATTACTTTCATCATAGAATGCATGGCAGCCAGTAAGCTATAAATAAATCMGTATTTTAATTAGTCCCTGAATCTGAGTCCCTGAGCTATGASTTCTTGCAGTATATATCTTACATTAGTAATACTTCTTAAATGGCTTTGCAAACTGAATTTCAATTATCCCCAAAGCAAAAAATAATCGGAATAATCAGGGATTCCATTAAAGTTCTTTAAGTGTAACAATTGGGTACCCATACATTGATGTTGGTTTCCATTATGTGTTTTTTGTATGCAGTCTGAGTCATTCGTGCAAGCTGCTTATGGTAATCACAGAATGCAGCTTGCCCCTCACGGGAAGTATAGGGGATTTTTTGTCTTTTGATTCCCTGCTTACACTTTGCACTATTTATATGCAAGTGGCTGGAGATGGTTAGCTGTGTCAGCACCGATGCTGGAGAGGTGCCAAGCTGAATCTGCTCTGCAAGGAGACAACAGGCACTTTTTTAATTTACTTTTTTTWAATTAGTGGTTTATTGCAGGGTGTGAAGAGCTTCCGTTATTTCCATGGCCTCGAAGAAGAGCCGCGAGTTAACACTGTAGTGGGTCTAAAAGGCACCACTGCAGGGGCTTTGCTTCTCCTAATGCAAGGTAGTACCAGCCTTGTTAACGGGCTGGCGTTGCTCTTAAAAGTTCTGATTACTACATGGGGGTTGATGCAGCAGCACCTTGTGATTTTTTTTCTTTTTTTTTTTTTTCTTTTTTTCTGTATTAAACAGACAACACCTTTTCATGTAACTCACAGTAAGGAATCACTTGCCTTGCCTTTTACTAGCAGARGATTGGAGGTGTTTTGATAATGTTTCCAGTTGTGTAATCATTCTTGGCAGTAAAGGTGCTGAAATAGAGCCCTGTCTTCTCAGTGGGCTTAGCAGTGTATCACTTCCACTGGTACATTCTCGAACTGTCATCTGCTGGGACTTCCTAAAGGAAGAATAAAAATGTCCTTGGACGATGGTGATGACTTATGAGATGAAAAGAATGGTTGTTTTTGTCTATATCAGCAGTCTACGTTAGAATTGGTTTAATATTGCTAACCCCCAAAACTGAGTTTTTCCCTGCCTTAATGTACCGAACCATATGCTTTCTTGATTCTGCTTTATATATCTTCTGGCATTTACACACRTAAAGATTTGATTATAAGTTTACTTATCAAATGGCTGGCGGAGGAGGAAGGAAAGGGTTGAAAAGCTGAGTTTCCAGCATGCCTATGTCACTTGACAGAGTGATAGTTTACAAAATGTACCATAATCACGAGTGCTTAACACTGAAGTTAAATATGATTTTCTTATGATTGTGGGTATTATTAGGCAGAAAAACAAAATTGAAATGTTCCCAAACCTGACTATCATATACATTGAGAATGGAGAATGATTCAATTTAACTTTCTAAATCAAAGCGTACAATATCTTGTTACTGCAGCCCTTAAATCTTTTCTCATAATTTTGTTTCCCCCTTCTATCACTGTTCATTAAACAGTGAGCAAAAAGCGACAGTAGTTTTCCTGCTGCACACAGCTTTGCCAGCTTGTGTTCTCCTTTGTGTTATGATGTTTGTAATACAGTAAAAGCCGGGGAGATACTTAAATACAACATGTGAATATTTATTTGTCTTTGTATGTACTTCTAAGACTTCAGTAAAGCTGCATGAAGTTTGCTGTTTGATTTTTTTTTTTTTTTGATGCAGTGAGTAAACGTTTTTCCCATTATCCCCACTAGTAATGATTGTCTGCTGTCCTTGCAGTTACTGCAGATATGCAAATGTGTCATGTTTAATATTAAAGCATTATACTCGATATAAAATACAGATCTTAAGACTACGGAGAGCAAATATCAGGCCCATCTGTAGAGATTGAGGTAAATCTTGTGCCTGAGCTAGCTGCATGTTTTGGCTGAGATGGGCTTTTTAATATGAATTGCTGGAATTTTTCTTTTTTTTAAAATGAATAAACTACTAGTGAAAAGCAATTATTTATACATTTGAAATAGACTCGGAATGCAGTAGTATTTATCTGAAGATTTTCTCAGCAAAGGAAGGCAAAATAATAGGAGAGGGCACTTTTTGCTACCCTGAGAAGATGATGTTGCGTATTAACTCTCTCCCTTCTTGCGGAGTCTCAGGCACAAGCGGTTGGCACGCAGCCTGGCCCGGCGAGCTGGTACCGACAGCAGCGTGATCGTACAAACTGCAAGACTGAAAATACAAGTGCCGCTTCGCGAGTGTGCGGTCCTGAGGTTATACATTAATGCGCAGTTCTGAATAGCTTTTTTCATTTGAAGAAGCTTATCGTGTTCTCACCAGAAATAAAATGAAGACAGTCAGACTTCATTTTCATGGAAGCGGTTATCAGCGTGCTCAAGCTTTGCCTTCTCTCCTCTACACTTACAGATTTATGGTAGGCTTGTATCCTAGCCCAGCCACTAACAGTCTGGGTCTGCTTTTGGCCCCTCCGGAGGGAGGATTTGCTGCAGTGCTAACTTGCATTTCAGAGACTGATAAGTTTGTTTAAGCAAAGACGTTTGGCATAACACTCATTCCTGAGCAAGGATACTTCTGACAAATCCACTTTAGACGTGACAAAGTTCAGCAGTGGTTTTCCCCTGCTGACTTTTAAAGGCTTATTGCTAATTGCTAGCGTTAAGGTGGCTCTCATTGGAAAAACAGGCAGGAACCCTCTGTGTTACTGCCTGCCCCAGCCCAGCTGATCAGACTGGTAAGATGGGGATTGTAGGAGGGGTTATACTGACGGAAGTACTCCTTGTTTTTTAATTCCAGTTTTTGTAGATACCACCCTGTGTTCAGCACTACCTGTTGCAAGACTTTTTCTTTGGTGTGGGCCGTATTTCCATTTCAAACTGTGCTGTACTACTTTAAGAGCAGGAAATGATCTTAATTTGATTTGTCACCAAAAAAAAAAAGCCCCTTGGTTTTATGAGGAAGTTGATCTAAGTGCAAGATCTTAGGTGGAGCTGAGCAGTGACAGCCACGTACTGAACACACTGAAGTTGTTCTCGTACCCGAGGGTGGTACGCRGTGCTACCCAACAGCAAGCGTTGCGTTTTTCCCTTCCTCTCTAGCCTTGTCTAGCAGGCTGGAAGCTGCAAACTGTGCCTTAGTCCTGATTCCTCCATCGATTTAAAGATCTGAGTAATTTTTTTCTCTTTACTTGCAGCTGGGGTGTAATGCGTAACTGTCCCAGGGTCTCTGGTCTCTTCAGTAGGTGTTTCAGAGTCGTTTTGTTGGATGCACTGTGATAGTGCTGCAGGGGCTCTAATTTTGGCCTGGACACTCACCGGTGGCAAAGAGCTTCAAGGGTTAACCTGCTAGCTGGCTGTGGAGTAGRGAGAAATACTTTTTCAAACATTATACTAAAATGTTTTTGTTATCTATGAAAAATAGGCAATATAGCCATATATAGACTTGTGGGATGTTTTTGCTCTTGTTAAGTTTCCAGCTGCAGTAAGCCTCTGATATTGCTGACATTTTTGTAACATGGCTCTGGGTTTATTCCAAAATTGCTGTCAGAAGAGGCTGAACTCTGATCCCATTGTACTTATGTTGCAGAGCGCAACCTATTCCCCTTGCCAAAACAAAGATGTGCGTGCTGGAGTTCCTCAGAAAATTACTTCCTTTTCCTGCTTTTTTTTCACACTCAAGTACAAATTGCCCAAATTTTTGGTGAAGGGGAAGGTAATCTCTGACTAGARACAGACCCATACCCTTGTGGAAATGAATAATGGTATAATGTTCTATAAACTAAAGGTCTAGTATCTTTAGGTGAATTCCTCTTCTGGCARGTATTCTGATAGTCCTTTATATTTTCATGTGGAAAAGTCCCAGAGCCAGTGTATTTGTATGAAGGRCTATGCTGAGTATAGTACTGTGAAGGTGGAGAGGTTGTTTTCAGTCTGTTTAATCATTACAGTGTTCTTTATTGAATGATAATATGGAAGGTAAGTATTTTGGGCAAGAATGTTGTGCAACTGCAAATAAAAATAACCATTTTTTTCCTGAYCTTTCTCTATTTGATTTCTTACTGGATCGAATGCCAAAGGGCTTGTCAGGGACCGGGTGAAGGCTGAGAACCTGGAGTTCCCTCTGGTGGCTGAGTGCTGTTGGAAGGAACAATATATCTTTTTTTAGAGAAGTGAGTGATACTGTGAATACATTAATCTAAAGATGAGCAGAATGAAAACTCTATAAAATACTCATCTAAAATAGACTTTTGTCTTTCTACAAGACACTCTTTACAGCTTTTGGTGTATCACTGCCACGTAACCATAAAATTAAATGCCGCTTGTTTCAGACTGACTTTTTGCTTAGAAAAATGTTGTAGCGGGAGGCATCTTTGTAATGAAAGGATACTATGTTAGAATGAGGAACTGGCTTTTCTCAAAACAGATTAAATTTTGAAACATTAATATTTAAATATCTTGGTAGTAGTAGTAATTACTGTTTTTGAGGAGAAAATGCGCTGAGTATTCCATTCGTGGCACCAAATGGATGTGTGTATGAGGGCAAAACTAGGGAAAACGAAATCTCCTGGAGTTTTTTGTTTTTAAACCACCCCAATTTTACAAGTTACTTAATAGCTTTGACTGCATSCTCTCATAAGCCTCAGAATTATTACAGATTGTTTTGCAATAAATGTGCAGCAAGCTTCACAGGTGTGGTTATGAGTGCGCTGAGTAGAAATGTCCACCGTATGCATATCTCACCACATTGTCTTCAACAGTTTCCCCTTTGGAAGCWTTTATTTGACTCCTGTGATGCATCATTAAAACAATATCGAAATTTGTTCCCTTCTTTATCTTACTAAAAACTGAGGTTGCACATTTTTCAGAAAATAGAGGACATTCTGCAAATGGCTTAAGGAAAATACTACTTTGAGTTATGCCCGGAACCCATAAGGTAGACTTTGCAAAAGGCTGTACTTTAAATTCCTGGAGATAGAGTTGGGGGKGTGTGTATACACTAATCTTTGGTAACATGCCAGTATTTACACTGCCACGACTGTCTTGATAAACAACAGTGTAGTGCTTGGCTGGGCTAGAAGGTTGMCAATACACCACTTGGAGCTGTCTGGCATGAAAATAATAGTCTGTTTGCAAAAGTCACTCCATCTTGTTTATTGGGTCTGAACTGAAGTATCTGCCTTCATTAGTGACCTTCTCTTACTGCATACAAATTCAGAGATTTTTTTTTTCCTCCCCCCAAGTACTTTGTGTGTTCAGTGTCTTTGCAAAGTTTGTATCTAGTGCTTTAAGTCTGGCTTATTTTACTTCGAAGCCTAAGTCTTAAATTTTCTTAATGCTAATCATAGGGAATTTATGATATGAGATGTGTTGTCAGTGTAAAAAGCTGATTTGTAATAGGTACCTCTCAGTTCTGGGKTTTTTTTCCTAGGATACCATGGGTAATATGAAAAATAATGAGTGGGGTCATCCACACATTGCTCTGTGTAATTCAAAGAAAAAAAAAAAATCCATGCCAAACGTGAACTGATTGGGAAGAGATGTAGTGTTTGAGTGTGTTTTCAATGAAACTTATAAACTTAACCTCAGCTATCGCCTGCCTTCCCCTGAATCGGATCTCTCCTGATTTTTTTTTTTTCCAGTCGTTTAAAAAACTATTCCCTTTGGCTCTTAGTCTTTTGGAAAACCATCTTGACTGTGGTGCTGAATGTTCCCAGAATAAGTTGACATGTTCTGGACTTCTTTAGTTCTGCTGAGATTTTCCTTTCATTCAGTCCTTTTTAAACTTAGTTCCATTTTAGACGGAGATATTTATAAAAAGATTCTGTTGTGAAACRCCCACCCCCCAATAGCAAAGTGAATAATGATGAAACACTTGATTTTAAATTTCTGCGCTTGGGAACTTGTATATTTTGTTTGGTTTCAGAGCAGGAAAAAGTTAATAGGATGGTTCTCATCAAGGGAAAAAAAAATCTGCTCGGGTTGTATGTGGGTTTTGCTCTGTAACTTTCTTCTAGGCGTTTAAGCTGTCTGTATCCATGGTAATTTTCTGTACTCCTAAATGCTACTTTGGCTCTGTTTTATTTCTTCTAGACTAGTCCTAGCGCAGGATCTCTCTTCTGAATTAGTAAAGTCCAGTGAAGCACTGAAACCATAAAAGAGCTGTTTATTTAGACTTTGTACCCCGATATTTGACTTGAGTGTCAGGTTTTGTAGTCTCAGCCTTACTTGGATCTTTGCTTGAAGTCACAGTCACCTTTTYGTCTTGAGTGGAGAACACTTATCAGGGATTTTAAGCATTAGATTTCTTTTTTCCCTACACACACACACCCCCACACCCCATAGCTCTGCTTTTGGGAGTGGTGGAGTCCTTCAAGTCTAACTTGGTCCCTTGCTTTTTGGAATGGGGGAGGATGTGCTGGCAGGCTTCAGAGGTAGCCTTTTTTTAGTTGAGGTCCATTAAAAAAAAAAAAAAAGAAAAAAAATCTAACTTAAAGAAGCTGTCTTGGTCTTGAAATTAAAAAGCTTAACTTCTCTACTTAAGTAAATTACTATTTGGGGTTCATTTGAGGCATATTTTTAAACTGTTCTGAAGTAAAAAGGAGTAGCTGCGTATGTCAGCACAGCAGTTGCGTACAGCTGGTTTTATGTCCAGAGAAAGGCTTTAAGTTCATGCTCATGTAGGTCTTTGTATTCTTGCATTGTTAACTCACAGATCGAGTGCCATCTTCACTTCAGTGTTTGAAACATTGTGATGTAGAATATGGAAAAAAGTATTCCTGTCTTATTTAATAGACTAAGTATTCTTTATCAGTAAGTGTATTCCACTTAATTACATACTGCTTAGAAATCTGAGGTGAATTGTCCAGCCTTGTGCYCTGAGATGCCAGCCAGGGCAATGCTGTCCTGAGCAAGCTGGCTGCTTTTTGAGTGGACAGAAATTGCTACTCAAGTCTTTTACAGGTTTAAGAACTCCCTTTCTGATATCTTACTGCCTTCACTTGTCCTTTACTCTAAATCTTTGTTTTACAGATTGAGGAAAGGCCAGAAAAAGACTTTGAGAAGGTAAGAATTCTTCTGAATTATTCTGCCAGTAGCGCTTTCTTCACGGTCATTTTGGTAGGTAGAACTTGCAGTAAGTGTACAGAAATATTCTAGAAAATCCATTGTGGGGCAAAACTTTGAATTATTGGAGCCTTCTACTACTACGTTTTTTTAAGACAAACTTTTAAAACTTTGTGGTTATTCAGCGGTTAAGTAGTTGACCTTCAATAACAGTTTGCTGAAATTGCTTTAGGCTGAGCCACRTGAGTACCAGTTTTGTTTATTAGATTTTAATTATGGTACTATGTAAAAATAAATAATAATAAGAAAGAGGCGGATACTGCAGTAGTGAGAAATTGGCTTAATGCAGAACCCTCAATACACAAAAATAGTTAATGCGGCTACTGCTGCAGAATAGGTAAATCTCCACGAAAGGAGAGGAGTTTGAGGGGTAGTCAAAAGCATCCACAAAATGTATTCTTACAAGTTTTGAAAATAATCTGATGATACTAGCCCCTAAAGACTTTGCCTAATTTAGAATTAATAGTTAGAAGCTAAGCCATGCAAACTCCTATTTCAGTAGTGTTTAAATACATCTGATCATTAGTTTCCCTTGTTAAATCTTGATCTTTTGATTTTTATTCTTAGAAAGTTAGATTTTAATCAAATATGCGTAATTTAGAAGTGCAAGGGTTGGTGTAACGTGTGTATTTAAAAACAAAAAACCAACAACAACAAAAAAACCTCAAACTACAAACCCATAATGTATCTAGAAAAAAATTATAACCATTTTTAACTTCGTGTGATTGTAGGGAGCACGTACTGTTTCAAGTTTATCAGCAGCTACCTTAGCTTCTCTGGGTGGGACTTCTTCACGAAGAGGCAGTGGGGATACATCTATCTCAGCTGATACAGAGGCATCTATTAGAGAAATTAAGGTAAGAAATACTTAAAACCAGCATAAATTGTTAGGAATCTGTCTCTTAACTATGGCTCTTTTGATCAAAATGTTTTCATGCCTTGCATTTGATAAATTAATAAACTATAAGATTACTTGAAAGTAGGGCTGATGTTCCCATTACTGACTCTAGAAATTGGCAGTAAGAATTGGGACTGACAGGCTAATACTAACTAGGACTATCCCCCACATTATTATTAAATAGACTAATATTATCTAAAGGATATTATTAAATATGCTTTAGACTACTTTCCAAAAAGAAACTGTCTCGTCTCCCCCTTCTGGCAGTTCCGACAAAATGAATCATGTGCTCTAAATGAAAAGTGAATAGCCTTATTAGAGGGATGCTGCTGGGAAGCTAGGGTGTATTGCAGGAATATTTGGGTAAAGTCCTACAGCATATGATAGCAGATCAGACTGATCATAATAGACACATTTCATCCTAACCTAATGAAATGGGAAATGGACTCAATATAGCACACGGATGGGAGGATTGAAATAACGCAAGAAGCATGGCACTTACTGGATGCTAATTTGGGGAGGGGGATGTATTTTGTAATCTAATTCCTGATTCCATGAAGGTAGACACATTTGAATAGTAAATAGCTATGCAATCCAGTGTTCCTATCATTGAGTGCTAGTCTGGGCAGTCCATCGCTAAATGTTTTTTTGTAATCTGTGTTTTAATGCTCCATTCTGAAGACTATTTTAAAATGGGGAATCTGAATTCTGTTAACTTTCATGCATATGACTTACAACTATTCTGAAATTACAGCCAGTTAAAACATCTGGAATTTGTGTTAGGACCTCAGATACAAGCAGGTCTGTCCCAGCTTCAGCACTGTAAAACAGCTGAAAGATAGCCATTTGCTGGTGACAAAAGAGGAGAGACACTGTGTAACAGGACTCATAATTAAATCTAGTGTGACGGATGGTTTTCAGTCTTTCCTACATCTCTAGTATAGCCTGTATTTCAGGCTTGCTTTGGCAGCCGTTACCCTTAATACCAGAATCCCTCACTGAGGGTGATAATCAGTGAAAGGGGCAGAGAAGGGCTGTGCGGCTGGGGCGTATAGTTGGTGGAGGCTTTGAAGCTGGGTCTGTGTCTTGTCCTTAATGTTGAAGATTTCATTTTTTCCAGTCAAGAAGAGCAGAATTAGCATAAACTTCTAACCAAGAAGTTTCATTGTCTGGCAAGGCTTCAGGTTATGATCAGACAGCTTCACCTGTGTGGTAGAAATATTTAAATGAGAACTTTGAATACTTGCTCTTCCTTATCAGCTGCGCTTCTGCCCGTTAGTTTCAGTGGCATCATTCACCTTTCTCACCGTTTCCCTCAGGATATCTATGAGTTAAAGGACCAGATTCAGGATGTAGAAGGCAAATACATGCAGGGACTGAAAGAAATGAAGGTACTGGTTTACTGCAGACTGGGAGTGTGATCATTAACACCAGCTAAACATTCAGAGAGTCAGTGTGAGACCTAGATCTGACCTTGCATGCTTTCTTCTGGGAGGGGTTGTAAATTGTGTGAAGAGCATCTCATTAACTGGAAAAGTATCTGTTCTGACCTCGATTGATTGTGGTGAGAAATGCTTCCAAATGTTAACTGAAAGGCTGCTGATTACTATTGCATGTTGTCTTGGCTGTTTTGAGAAGGTAATAATTTTGCTAGCAAATTAAAATTATTAGTTTTTTTTTTTTTTTCATAGTTTCCTAATCCAGAAAGCCTCGCAATATTGGAAGATGAACTAAAACTCATGTCCTACAGTGCTATGAAAAATCAGAGTTTAAAAGCTTRTATGTTTTTGTTTTGATAAGGTCCAGCATGCCTTTGGAAAGTTGTGCATGTGAGGTGGTRACTATCATTTTGGTTTCATATTTAGATCCCAGAAGACACCCTTAAACAATAATTGTAACGAACCCCCATGTAACAAAGCTTCTTACATGAAGAAYGAACATTCACACCAGTTGGCACAAAGGAAGTGCCTACCACTTTCATGAAGCCATAAGCAAATTTTGGTGGAACAACTAACTTGTGCATCCGCGTACCACCACGGAGCATAAGTGAGCAGCAAYGTGAGCTGCACTTTTTGGAAAAGGCAGTTTTGCAAATATTTATGTAGACATCCAGGCATATAATGCAACATTTATCAGCATTAATTGCTGACTGTGTCATCAGCTCAGTGCTGTGACAGGTGAAGATGCTGCCAYCTTAAGTGAGTTCTCAATGGAAAAAGAGTAGTTTGGCCCTTTTTCTGTAAAACCTGKTTTTTTTCCCTGATCACTGTGTAGCAGGTGTAGCAAAATAATGATGCTGCATAAAATATGTAGGTCATTTTTCAATTCGTGTCCCTTGGATTGCCTTTTGTGGTKGTTTGTACCTAAGCCACACTGCTTGAAGCTAAGAAAACAAAACGTAGCATGCTGAAGGACTGGTGCAGTAAATACCTTAACTTTTTACTTGCATATACTTCCTTTCCAGCTAATTTCTGAGGTTTAATGCTACCACTGTTTCCAAATCCTGGCTGCTTTCCTTCGCTTGGTATTTCTCATCCTTGGGCTTGAAAGTGCACAAAAACACAGTTTGTGTTTGGAACTGTACAAATTCATRTCCTTAAAGACAAATTCTCTTATTTGTCAGTAGAAATGTAAACTAAACTGATTCGAACTTGATTTTGTCATCATCTCACTACYATATCCCCAGTTCCATTGACTGAATGAAAGGGGAAGTATATGAAACTCACCTGTGCTTTAGATGTAATTATTAGAAGTACTTAAGTTCCGAGAGAAATTGCTTGATCCGTAAACTAAAATGTTGACATGAGCGTCCTCCTTGTTTGCATATTTGCATGGCTTTTTTTATGTAACTTCTGTTTCTCTATTAAAATCAAATACTGCAAAGTTTGACTGCACAACATGGAAAATGATCCTGATCTTTATTTTGCCATCATCTGTTATTATAAATACTTCAGTATCTTATATTCAGGTCAAGTTGATAAGGAGGGGTTTTCGAGACCCTGGGAATTGTATCTTACAGAGTAAATTTGTAAAGAAGGGATGTGATATAGGAAACCTAATGAAAAATGATACATCAGGTCACAAAAGCTACAGCTTTTCATGGCAAATTYTAATTCCTGAGTCAGTATATTTAGTGGTTCCCACACTGCAAGGATCCCTGAAATTCACATGAAGTGGCTGTCAAACTGCCTTAATTTAAGGCCTAAGATCATCTAAAATGATCTTAAATCAAGGCCAGTTGACCTTTAAAAAAAAAAAAAAATTCCGACTTGTCATCTTCAGCAGCTGCCTTGAGCTGCCAATGTGCAGGGGCAGGGGGAGGAGGGAGAAGGAAGAAAGCTCTGAGAAGGCAGAAGCTGAAGCAGCAGAGAACAGGAAACATTTTATCTGTCCTGAGGTAAGGTTCCTTGCTTGTAAACAGAAGTCTGGTGGGAATGCAGGGGAGGTTATCCTTACCTTGGCACAGTTGGTAAGACATGATTAGCACTGGTTTCTGTAGGAGTACTTGGTTTAGTACTTAATTTTCTTGCTCAAGGGCTTGGTTGGCAAAGTGTCTTTTATAACTGACTCTGACTGTGGTTATGCTTATTCTTTGCAGGACTCTCTAGCTGAAGTTGAAGAGAAATACAAAAAGGCTATGGTGTCAAATGCTCAACTAGACAATGAAAAAACAAATTTCATGTACCAAGTAGATACCCTGAAGGATGCGCTCTTAGAGTTAGAAGAACAGCTGGCAGAATCCAGGCGGCAGTATGAAGAAAAAAGTAAAGTATGTATCTAGCTATGGCATGTTATTTAACAGGGAAAGATTGTGGGATTGTAAAGCAAGTGGAATAGCAGCATGTTATGTGGTTGTGATCATACAAATGGGAATCTTCCCAAGTTTCTGKCTTATAAAGCAGTTTCTGAAGAAGTGAAGACATTTTTTTATATGGCAAGACTATATTGATATTATCACATGTCCTTTTATATTCCATCTTCAAATTCAAAGGTTTGGTTCATAATAACTTCTGGAGGATTCGGGGTGGTTTTTTTCTGGGGTATTTTTACACACAAAGCTCTCTTCAGAAGGCCCGTGGGAGAGTTGTGCAGTTTATATAGTTAAGGCAGCTACTTGGTTGAGAGCTGAATTAAGTTTTACATGAGTTCAGCATCTGACAGCTAGTGCGTTGGTGTTAAATAATAAAACTGTGACTTGTGTTAGCTTTTCAGAACTGGTTCTCTAGCTTGCGGCATTTGACTATAGTGCACTTCAAAACACACAGTTCCTGGAAGATAAGGTGTTGGGTTTTTGTTAAAAGTCTGCAGTGTCAAGCTAAYTTTTAGTACACAGTTATGTGGAAGGAGTGGGTTAAATTCCCATCCGTTCATCTGTGAAGTCTGCAGGATTTGAGTGCAAAAACTATTCACTGCCAGCCTGCTGCTCAACTTACAAATCTGGCTAAATGATGTCTGTCACTTCTATATTTGATGGAATAATAGTTTCTTGGAAAAAGGACAGATAAGATAAAAATTGTACTCTCGTGGGATTGTGATTAGAGGAATATTCAAGAATTGCATTGCAGTAAGCATTTTTTTTGTGGTTGGGCTTATTTTCTCCTTTTTTCATGGGCTGCTATTTTTGATCAATAAAAATGTTATTAATATTTCATTATTCATAGGAATTTGAGAGGGAGAAGCATGCTCATAGCATATTGCAGTTTCAGTTCATGGAAATCAAAGAGGCTTTGAAGCAAAGAGAAGAAATGCTTGCAGTAAGTAATTTCTTTTTAATGGCGGCTTTGATCGGTATGTTCCCAGTTAGCAACAGGAGTGTAGGAGGCGAGGCATGGAGAATTTTACTCCCTACTCAAGTTTCTCACCTGAAGAAATACTAGTGTTTCAGGCCAAACAGGTTCAGAGCTGACTAATAGAAATAGTACTTTCATAAGTATTATCTGAAGTTGGATGACGKTTTTGCCTTGTCCATAATACAAAATAAGCTGTGTTTCGGACAGCTCTTTGTGGAGATGCAGAGGAAACTGATGGCACTGTCTAACTGTGTTGCAAGTCATCTCGTGGATAGTAAGATTGTCTTCAGGAGTGTGGGTTTAGTTGARGTGTCAGATACTGTGAAACTGTGCATGTGGATACTCTTTTACTTTAGCATCTGCCTTTTTTCACTCTTTGGCATCACTGCAATCTTAACCTTCTTTGTTAACCTGTTACCTGCTTTCTGTCTTCTTGTTTTGCTCCTGTCTCTCAGGAAATCCAACAGCTGCAACAGAAACAGCAGAGCTATGTCAGGGAAATTTCTGATCTTCAGGAGACAATAGARTGGAAAGACAAAAAAATAGGGGTAGGACTGTCAACTCCCGAAATGTGTTCAGAGTGGCACTGTCATTCTCCAGCTGATCCTGCTTTTGCAAAACCTCACGAAGAAAATGCTCCTTAGTGACTTTGCTTGGTGTGGCTGTCTTACTATAKTACCAGTAGCAAATAGCAGATTTTGTCTTTGGCTGATATTATAAAATCCAAGAAAAACTTAGCAGCTGGTCTGATTTCAAAACCTAGGGTAATTTATTTGCTGTGGTGCACCATTTGTATTTGCCGTATTGAGAAAGGAAGTGCTATTTATAATGCAATTCCATCAGCACTGAATTTCTGCTTATTCAGATCTAATCTGCGGACTGAGCAGAAACTGGAGTGTGGTACAGAAGCAGTAGAGCTATTTATGGGCTATTGGGATGAAAGTCTCTAACCCTCCCTTGCTTCTAATCCCTTCCCACCACCCTCTATCAAAGCCAAATGGAGACCCACTCTTAAATGAAAGTGTGGCTTTCCTTTTTAACAGTAAGCACTGAAAGACTTTCTGAATATAGAAGGAGAAACAAATCTGGCAACTTGCCCGCGCTTGCGATGGCTAATAACTTGTAGCATTTTGCAACTCAAAATTTTCTGGTTTTTGTTACTGTTCTATTTGTATGTTTATATAGAAATATTGGGGGGGTTGAGTAGCAAAATATGCATTTGCACATGGTACATCCCAGTCTAAAGGTGACTTATTGGCAGCTTTCCAATTAAGTGAAAGGTATTGCGGCCATGATGGTAACCCATGGAATAAAAAGGCTATTAAAATCTGCTGGGTCTGCATTCATGCCATTCTGTTAACACGTGGGAATTGCACTATGTCTTCAATGTGCATGTTGAAGTAATATGGATATGAATTAACTTGCCTAGCAGATAAGAATGAAAAGTGGATCCTCATTTGAAGGATCCCTAATGAAGGATTGGGTTCTGAATGTCTTTAGTATGAATTCCTGGTTATTGAATAAGCTGTGCATTTCTTGGATTTGAAGTTTATCTGTGTGTATGTAAACTCAGTCCTTTAATCTGTAAACTTTACCTTTTTCATACATGCTACGTCCATGAATCTCTGAATATCTTAAATCTGCGCATTCTTGTTTACACTTGCTTTTCATGGTCTTTACTTGTCTCCCTTCCTTTCTTCACATCTTCTTGCCCTCTGTCTGTGTTGGGAACTCAGGCGTTAGAGAGGCAGAAAGATTTCTTTGATTCCATAAGGAGTGAGCGGGATGACCTTAGAGATGAAGTGGTTGTGCTGAAGAAGCAACTGAAGGTATGCAAGAGGAATAAAATAAACTTATATTCAACTGCTGACCTTTTCCTCCTGTACATTTTTGCAGAAAAATTTTAATCTAGCTCAGCAGCAAGAACTCTATTTTCACGTTGCCTTTAAGTTGCCATTTCAGGAATTTTCTATATAAAGTCCTTCCCCCTAATATTGACCGTAAGCCCTTAGTATAGTCTGTAGTATTAAGTAGTTGCTTTTGTAGGAGACGCTTCTCTGAGGAACATTTTACGCAGCAGACTTTTRTGGGTTGTTTTTAAAAAAAAGAGCTGAGATCACATGCTTTCTGTCATAATGGCTAAACTGAGAACTGTAATATTCTGTGCTCTTTTCTGACTTCCAGCCGTGTTTAATGGAACGATTGAAGCAATTGTTTATTCAGAATATCAAGGATGAGAACACTTGAACAGTCCTCCCCTTTCTGAGCAGCAGGCTCTAAAGCATTGCTTTTGCTTCTCCGCAGAAACATGGAATAATCCCAGACTCTGAGATAGCCACTAATGGGGAGACGTCAGACATTCTTGATAACGAAGGACACTTGGATTCTTCCAACACTGTTCCAGGCACAACTCAGGCATTAAAGACAGGAGGGGAGGGGACACTAGGTAAGTGCTGTATGTCCTTTCACATCTTTCTATCTGTCTGTCCATTCATTCATCTTTGCTTGGAGTTTGGGYGTTTGTTAGTGGGACAATTAACACATCACGCAGCATGTTACTTGTCAAATCACTTCCTATGCATTTTTCTGCTTAATATTTATTATCACTTCAAGTMTGTTGTGCAGTTTCCTGCAAAGGCAGCCTTCATTTCCCATTCAAGGCGACAAAGGACAAGAACACAAATAATTACATTACAGATAAGTAGCAATCATTCAGACAACTATTTAAACCCTGAATTTGAACACTGTCCCAGAATAATCCTACTGTTGTTCAATATTTTTCAGCGTATATCTTAAAGAATCAGGAAAAAAAGCATTTTAGTTTCCCATAAAGAACTTGTATGTTGGTTCATTTATATACCTGAGAACYGTAGGTGTCTGCTGAACAACAGTCCTGGGCACTGTGAAAACACACTAATATATCAGTTCATTGTTCTTGGTATCCTGTACTATTGAGCAGTTAATATTAACACTTCAGTATTTTTACTTGTTACAACAGGATTAACGCTGTTAAATTCAAAGAATATTAACTCTGAGATGGATAGTGTTAGGAAGGAGAAATCTGGTTGGCAAAAACATTCTTCTCATGCAGTTGTGATAAATGGCTACTCAGAGAACTTTTATACTAGTGGAAGGAAAGGAAATAATAGATTTTTTTTTTTTTCTCCTGTCTTTGTTCTAAATGAACATACTAATAGATAGTAACAGGCAGCCAAGTGTTGCAAGAGCAAGTTATCTTGCTTTTAGCTCTTGGCTGCTTTTTCCTCACTCAGTTTTTGTGTGGAAACAATCTGGAACACCAAAACCAAGGTAAGGGTATATTTTAAAATGTAATAGATTTTCTGTCTCTCCTTACTCTGTTGTTTTTGGAAACAGGTACAACATAGATCCAAAAGCTAACTGCTGAAACCACAAACACTGTTGTTCTAATACCTGTTGCTTCTAAATATAAGCTGAAGAAAAGCTGTTACCAAAAAAAACACCCCCAAAACCCCAGCAGTCGCCATCCCTTTGGGTGGATGAAGTGGGTGTAAGGGGCACTAAGTACCTGAGCTTTGGTCTGTGTTGGTAATGTTAAACAGCTGAACCATTTGCTTGCCATTCAGATTTTATGTTCAGTGTTTGTCATATACACTAATGATGCCCGTTTATGATACTTAGGAGTAAAATATTACTGAACAATCCTTRATTACTTCATTGTAATGGCATCAGACACACACTCTTGCATGCATAGAGTGGTGTTAGGGTTAAAGTTCTAGAGAATATTGCTGAGAAAAAATAATCTTTACTGTTAGTGCTACATCTGCAAGTATTACTGTTAAATTGCACTGCTTAAAACAGTTGTTCTCATCTACRAAAGCTGTAATTCACACAGACAAGAGCATAGATCTTTTACTTTACAAAAACKCAAGCTGGCACCAGAGACTTCTTGCTTTGAGAGGGTGGTGGTGAATTTCACTGATCAAAAACCCTGGACCCTTACTAATTCAATTGCTGCTTTGCCTCACGTAATTGGCAAAAGCTGATCTTTTATTAACCTATTCTTTGATTCATTCTCTTTCGGGTTTTAAGTGGGGAGGTACGTGCTATGGTGTGGTCCCTTCAACTTTCTCAATGGTCTTTTAGGCAAAGCCAATGAAGTGGACATGAAAAATGAGATTTTGGAGGATATGGGGAAAAGAGAAATCTTGCAGAATACTGAGCGTGAGGAACACAAAGAGGAGTCTGAGGAGCAGGAAGTACAGACATTGCATGCTGATGAAAATGCAAAGGCAGAAAAAATGGTTGAAGAACGTGATGCCCTGTCAACAGTGATGTTACCAGATAGTAGGTTTACAGAACAAATTCAAAGCCTTACAGAACACGTATCAGGGAGCACTTCTTCAAATGATGATAGTGACACAGATGATTTGAGAAAGGAGGCTGAGTCCACAGGCACAGCAGTCCAACAGCTTGTTAGTACGGAGGCTGAACACCATGACTTAAATGGAAGGACAAATCAGAACTCGGAGGTGGGCTCYCTGCAAGGTTATCAGATTTTTGAGACTCCTCAGGAAATGCCTAGTGTCTTAGGTACAGAGCACAAACTGGAAAAAGCTGCACCCGAACAGGAAGAACGAGAGGATCTTAAAACTAGCCATGCCCTGAGTGAGAATGAAATGGATCAGGAAGCCGATGTTACAAGTGAGAGCTGTGAGTTGGTTTCTGACCAGGCAGGGCTACCAGAGGTTGCAGTAGCAGGCTCGCTTAGCGAAGAGGTAAATGTGGAGAGTCACGCTGAGGGACTCCAGCACTCAGAAGAAAGTGCTGAAAAGAAGGTTACAAATGTCTTGGAGGAAAAGCTTGTTGAAAGCAAAGACTGCACTGATGGAAGAATTGATAAAACAGGAGGTGACAGAGCTGAAGAAGAAAATGAGGTTGGGAACGCAGTTCAGGGTCAGCYGAGGGAAACAGAGTCTGTGGGGTTGGAGGGGAGGGAGTCACGTGAACGTGGTGCCCCAGCAGATACAAGTGAAAAGGAAGGTGGAGGAGATGAGGCACGCATCCAGCTAGTTTCTTCAGAGGACRGTCCTTCAGTATCATCAGGGGAACAAAATAAGCAAGGTAAAACTGAACTTGAAAATGCTATGGCTGAGAAGGACGGACAGAAGGAAGTATTAATAGAAGAGCTGGAGATGTGTTCAGATTCTGCAGAAACAGGCGAGCAAGATAAGGCATCTGTGGAGGCTGGAGGCTGTATTGCTGAGGTAAAAGGAAGGGTGCTGCAACAGGCAGAGCCCCACACAGATGTTGTGAAAGAGGTGACGACTCAGGAAACCAGTTTAGACCCAAGTCTTTTGGATGACAAAACTCAGGAGTCAGAAGTGGAAATAGAGGATGAGTTTGGGAAAGAAGAGGAAAGTAGGACAGAATGGGTAGAAGATTTAAAGCCAAAGGTAGAAGTTCAAACAGTTCAGTGTAGTGAAGAAACAACAGGTGATACAGTGGGAGAGAAAAATACTGCATTAGAAGGTGAAGCACAGAATGTAGTTAAACAAGAGGAAGGTGAATCTGAAGAGGAGTCCACTGTAGATGTTAGTGTAACTACTCAAAACAAAGTTGATAAAGAAACACTGAAAGAAAATGAGAAAGAGCTAGAGCTTGCAGACCACCGTGGTGGTGGATTTGCTTCTGAGGAAGRTGCGAGTAATTCCCTTGCACAGAAAGCTGAGCAGGATGAAAATGTTAGTGAACAAGTTAAATTGGAGAGTGAAGCAGAGGAAAGACTGGAAGATGATGGTGATGCATTTGATTTTGATGAGGAGTCAAAACAGATACTACAAACTGATGAAAAATGTGATGGAGAGAAAGCTGATATGCAGAAAGGAGAGGGTGATGGAGCAAATGATGCTGTCAGAGAAAACCCCCAAACAGACGAAGCTCGAGAAAGAACAGACAAAGTAGAAACCGAAGACGCCTTGACTRAAGATGACAGCTTGCAGCATAAAAAAGGAGATGAGCCTGAAGAAACAGGGCRCTTGCAAAGGGAAGCGTCATGGAAAACTGATGAGAAGACTGATGAGATGGAAGATGAAATCAAAGCATCAGATTCTAATAAAGTGGAAAAAATACCAGATGAAGGTATTTTGGAACAGGACTTGGAAAGTGCTGGCAATAACAGGGATGAAAGCAAGGAGGATTTGCAGGGTGGTAGAAGGGGTAAGGGTAAATCCAGAGATGACTGTACAATATCATAAGTTCAAAATCTCAAGACTACACGAGTTACATGCCATTTGATCRGTCCCAGTACAGAAGCATGCACTTTGCACAATACATCAGACCTTAGGAATACTCTTAAGATTTTTTTCTTTATAGGTAACTCTCATCATAATACAAAGTTATGTAAGTGGTAATGATGCAAGTATTAAGTTATTCACTGACGTACCTAGCCGCAAGAAATTGTGCGTGGGTTTGGTTTTGCTGTGTCTCAGGTTTACAGTTTATCACCAAAAGAGCAAGCTTCACAAATCGACTATACARACTATCTTGCAATTAAAGTACTTTCAGTGTGGATAACTGCTACTGAGGAATTTCTCTTATGAAATTATTTTTTTGTTTTTTCTAGCCTAGATCATAGATGTCTTGAATGTACTTATGTGCATTGGACCTTTGTGAACTTATACGCATACTTATGTGTATTTAGGTGCATTAGATCTACAGTAAGTACATTAACACTTCATGAAGGAACTCAGTAGATCAGCAACACTGATCTAATGTTGAAACTTCTTTCTGAATGATTGAGGCCTAGGAACCAATTTATTTTTTTATTATGGAAAAAAAAAAAGATACTCTCATTCCACTTTGTGTGTATTTCTAATATGGTCATATTCCAAAATATAGTTAGATCACTGTGAATCTGCTTAGTCTAAACACTTTGGAAGAACAATATACAGTTTGAGGAAAGTGCAACATACAGGTCTTAGTTTGCTGAAAGGAATAAATATATACATGTTTACTTCATCTAGGCACTTTGCACCACAATAGGCCTTTTACACCATGTCTCACATGGGKTTTTTATTTTTTCTAAAGAAAGTGTCAATACACACTGTAATGTGTGCTTAGGTTTGCTATCAAGTACTGTCCAGCTATGAATATATAAAATATCTATTTTTCCAAGAAGATTTTTGTTTAAAATTGCACTCCCTTACTGCATTATATTTTTGCAAACTGTGGTTCTACAGGAATGTTTTTATCTCTGAAAAATTCCTTCCTCTTCCTTTCTGGAAAGAAGATAACTTTGCATGTCTTAATTCTTGTTGGATATCAGAGCATAGACRACTGTTGTTCTGTATACTAGCCCCTGTGCCTTTTTGAAAAGCTGGATTGCTTTGAATTGCTGGCATAAATCAGACACTTTGACTCCATTGGTGTATTTCTTCTTGCATCTTTGCTAGTGCTTGGGAGGAAAAGCATGTGTTGCATAATTAAAAAAATCATTTAAAGTTGTTTTAAGCAATGAACGTCYCAAGGGAATGCAAGTTGAGGAGTTGGGGTTGGGGGGCTATGGAAGGCTGTATTTGTGTTGATGTTACAAAGTTGATGGAGTACAGACAGACTGCAAAATTTCATGTATATCAAAATGTACTGAGCTGTATATAATTGAAATAAACATATTTTATACTTTAAATTGCCTGTCCAGAGCACTGTTTATAAACCTGCTTAAATATTAAATTATATCATTTCAAAAAAATTTTTCTGCAGCTTTCTTTGTTAAAATTTATTGCATTGTGCTATGTAGCTAGAAGAGCTATCTTACTAGGAATGGGCAGCCTTGGTGTTTGAAGACCTTTAATATGTGATGGCTCCCGTAACTGTAAACCTATGACAGGACTGTAAACCTGTAACTCTTTTCATACGGCTTCTCTCCAACTCACAACAGTTCCAGTGTGGTTCTGTAAGTATTAGCAGTTGTTCTTCTTAAGGGTTTACACTAAATGCTAATCTAAAAAGTTACAGATCTTAAAAGCATCTCTTCTTACTCTGTAGCAGTGTTTAGATAAAGATTTGTCTCTGCTATACTCACAACTGTAATACGTGGTTTGATCTTGAAAGTATTTTGAATGTATTTATATTTAAATGTTAAATACACTTAAATATATAATTAAATGTGCTTGCCAGGCTTCACCTATATTTGTGGATGGTTTTATAAGCAACTCTGTGTTAAATGAGGGCACATGCCAGCATTTCTTGTATTTTTTGTATGAGTTTGTTTCTAATAGAAGTCCTTCTGGATGGTTGAGGGAGTTAATGGTGAGCTATTTTTAACTGGCTTTTCCACTTCAGAAAAAAAGCATCTGTAAGAGAAGTCCTTTTTAAAGCCGAGTCATGGAAGGAGAAATAATGACAGCTCTAGTCTTAACTAACTGTCCATGGTACCAGCTTTTCTCCCACAGGAACTGGCCAGGCCTCAGTGAAACTAGGTAGGAGTAGGAACATGGACAGGCAAGAAGAATAGCTGATGTACTGTAAGTCCATTCTTGAACATTAGCTGCTTGGTACCTCTGTTGGCAGCTGGTCCCTGACTTCTGGAATTGGGCAAGTACTGTGGAGGAGAAAGTCATGGTGTTCTTTACCTCTTTGGTTTTTGCTTGAGTATATGCACATCGAGGGGTAAATCATCTTGACGATAAAAGGAACTGCTAGATGTTATATTCCAAATTTAATAATTGAAATATTATATGCCAGCCAGCATTTGAGTGAAATGTATGCCATAAGAGGGGAGGGGACAGTGTCTCAGGAGGAATTCCCTAGAAAATGCATCTTCTGTAAAGTTACACAATTGAAAACAGTTTCTGGCATTTTCCCTGCGATATCTAACAGATACAAGATAAGATCTAGCTTGTCCCTTTCATTGGTTTTGACTTTCAAAGACAGAAAAATATCAAAATCAGTCTTTTCACGAAGTCTACCATGAAACCAAGAAATCATGAGATGAACTAACATCAAGATTCATATATGCTGCTATCATGTTACCTATTTTGTTTTGAGCAGGGACAGTCTGCTGATGTGTGCTGCAGTGAGCACCACTCCCAGCGTATAAGACTTTTGTCTTTCAGAATAGCTCCATAGCTCCAAATGCTYGCTGGGTTTTCTGTTCAATACCTAGTGGCACATGTAGCCTGTAGCCCAGGTTTGTGCATTACTGCGAATTCAGAGCTAGCCTGAAAGGCTTTCAAAAGCAGTAGCTGAAGAAACCTTTTTTTTTCCTTATTCGGCAAGTAATAGTGAAAGGCCTTGATCAGTATTTCCTTTATTACAGAAAAGAACGGCTCTCCTGTCCCCCTTAACATCAGTATTACAAGCTGGTGTCTTCTGAATCCTATGCTTATTCACTGTCCCAACAGCCTGTCCCCAGCAGTATCCCTCTTCTGAGAAAGAGAGGAAGGTATTTCTCAATATTTGTTGTTGTTGTTTTCTCATGATCCAAAATAAATTGACAGATCTGGAGAAGGAGTATTACCCAACCTGCTATTGATCTTGACAGTTGGGCTCTTGCAAACTGTTCCAAGTAGCTGYTTGGGGCTGCTGGTGTGATTTCAAGGGATGCCTTCCCACCCTCCAAATACAGTTTACCCCTCTTACTTGCATCAGTATTAATTACTTGCTGGGCCACACATYGTACAAATCATTCAGGTTAAAACCAGCAGCTTCCCTCCCCAAGTAGGAAGAGACATCAAGGATCTGTGGCTGATGAGGGGATGTTAGGTCAACTGTGCCGCTGAAGCAGCACCCTAGTTAGCAATACCTTGAGTCAACTGCATTACCAAGGTAATGAGAATAGTCATTTGGCTTACAAACGGGCCCGTACAATAGCAGAAGACAGTGGTAACCRCCACCACCCCTGTCTGTCCTGCTCTCCCCCAGGCCTTCCCAGGCCCAGCTCCTCACCTCAGCCCTATGTTAAGCCCCTTTGCGTATGTAAGCCATGGATCGGTGCAGTGAGTAGCCTGGGAATCATGTCACCAAAGTTAAATTTAAGCGAGATGAATGTCACACTCTAATTATTCATTGTAGTATCTTCATATGTGAAATAAGGATAATGACTGTTACAGACGAGAATTGTAATTGGCTGCTTCATGTCCTSATTCAGTAGATTGCTCTTTTCTGCTCATCTGTTCTCAAGGTCCTCAGATCCTTTTTGTTGGAAAAACATCTCCTAAATGCAAAAATAAGGTGGCTCTGCAGAGATATCTGTTAAAGCTAAAGTAAGTTTTCTGTGTTAGTGTGGGGTTTGAAGATAAGTGAAACCTAAGGGACCTTCATCTGTACATGCAGAAAACTTTTCTACATAAATGGCAATTTTAGCAAACTAATTTTTTCTGTGCCAGCATGTCATCTGTCCCAGTGGGATGCATAGCTGTCTGTGATGGTGAGAGCAGATTTGAAGGCTCATCCCAAAAATCCATTTTGAAGGGAAAGGGGTTGGGAGAAGCTGATGTGCTTCCTCGCTGGAAACTGGAGGAGGTGTCCTTTCTTCAGGCAGGAATGTTTCACCGCACAGCAGTGGTTGTGCTAATGAAAGTTACTTAGCTGTATGCGTGACTAAGTTATTTTCAGGATCAAGGTGGATTATTTGGCCCCTTTGGAGTCAATAAGTTTGGGCTAATTTTGTAGTGGCCTAGATGTTTCCTTCTGCATCAGTCCTTGTTCTCCTTCCAATTCTTAGTAACTTCATTTCTTGATCTCTGCTGACCTGTGACTCCCAACCCTACCTCCAATTCTGAATATCTCTGACCTTTCTTTTACTGTTGGCTCTTGCTTTCTTCATTGACCTTTCTTTCATCTTTTACAGAATTTCTGTCTTAAGCTTCCTTTCCTTCCCATACAGATATGTGAGATTGTTTTATTATTTTGGAGGGGTTTCTACTTGTGAATTTTTACTCTTTTTACTCTTGATAGCTTACAAAAATGTGGTTTGTTTGTTGTTTTTGTTTTGTTTTGTTTTTCCATGTCAATGCTCAGGTGTAACAATGTTGAGTGTGTTGGCTAAAAAAAAAGGATAGGACTGGAGGAGGTTCAAAATGAATGCATAGAACTGCTGAACGGGGATTCACTTTAAGATCTGTGTTTGGGTATTGCATCAGAAGCCAAGGTAAAGGTTTTATTCCATGCTCTAGAATGACTGCTGGTATATGGGAACTTGTATTCCCAGGAGGGGAATGACTTACCACATTATTACTAGCTAATAGACTGTACATGTCTGCCATATAGAGGGACTTTCATTTGAAAACTTCATTTTTCCCCATGATTTGATTCAATATAGACTCTTTATTCCCTTTACTTCATGTATTACCAAGAAAAAATGGTGAACCACAAGACTTTGGCCTGTTCAGGATTTCACAGTGAATGAGGACTACAGTGTTGGTATTTTTAAAGCTTTTAAAAAAAATACTTAAGTCTATCAACAGAATTTACCTGGTAAAAGCCCCCCAGCCTTTTATCTGCAATTTGTCAATTGCTTTCTTTACATTTACAAGTCCTTTTTCTTGAGTGACCTTTGGATTTTAACCATTTAATTATCAGGCCAGACATTAGATGTGGARTTGAGCTCTGAACACCCACTGGCTTGGTTCTGCACAGGTGACCACTTGCTGGCAAGGGAGGCAAACTAAATAAAACTGCAATAAACATAYGTGTCACACTTGTAGAGTAAGACCTGTCTGAGGTCAATATAGCCTCTTCTAGTAAGAAGATTTGAATGCTGTGTTCCAGTGTACTTCTGTTGAGGTGTACCTGAACAAACTAAGATTGTTAATTAATGAGGTAAAGTAATTTTGGTGATACGAAAACTTGTGAGTACCTGCTAAAATGCTTTCACATTTTGCATCCCTTAATAGGGAAGAAAAAAAAACAAGTGATATGGTTACTTACTTCTATTTCTTTTTTTCTGATTGTCTCACTCTGTAGTGTGCACTTTATTAATCAATGCCACACATACCCATGTGCTGATCTGCAGCACTTCCAAGTTCCAGCGTAACACAACAGTTGGTCCAGATTGCCCATCGCCTGCTTGATGTTTGACTGGGAGAATTGACTATGAAGGATTAAAGAGAAAAGAATGTTTTACCAGACTGCTGCATCTGAAACAAAAATAGCTTAATGGGCAAATGTTTTTCTGGTCATAATACTGGAGATAACACAAAATATTATTGCTGTGCTGTTTAGTAAAAGGAGTGAAGATTTAAAGTGCTGAGAATGTGCTTAGCTTTGATTATGGGTGTTGACAGTATTTTCATTATGTTAAAATGTAAAGATTTGTGAGATTTTGTGTTGCAGTTGTGTTTGACCCTAGAGTTCTTGCATGCTAACCTAACGTAGAAGATTAGCCTCTTTGCATGCAGCTGGGTGCTGCTGCTGCCGTGACAAGCATGTTCTGTGAGAATGACATAACCTCCCCTGGCTGCAGCCCCTTCCCAGCCCTGTCTGTGGCCTCATTTCCTGTGGTACGTGCATAACTACCTTCATCATTAGTTTCACTAACCTTAATGGTTCGGTCTTGTATCAGATGCACTCTGAGATGTGCGGCTCGATCAAATCAGCACTGAACTTTCAGTTTTCTCTTTCAGACAGGCTGAAAAAACTCACTGATGAACGAGAATCCTTACTAGACCAGGTAATCACAGGAARACTGAAATGCTGTGTGTTTACTAAATCTGTGATAAGAATAGTAGAGATTAAAAAAATCAAAATAGCCCAACATAAGGTTTAGAACAGCAGTGCCATTGCCTTTCAGAACKTGTGCTGGGTTGCTCTTGCTGAGGACTTACTGCGTTGCTTGCCACTTTATTCTTCCTCTGAAACATTTCTCCTGTGTGTTAACTCAGGATACAGGGCAAGAAAGATACGATCCCGTGTGCCTGTTCCGTGTTGCTAACCAGTCGTATTCAGTGTCCTTAGTCACCTAAAACTCCTTCTCCAGCACTATTTCTGAAAAATAATACTTCAGATTGGCCAAGCCCAAGGGAAAAAACTATTATGGTCCAGAAATYGTAGGAGCAAATTTTATCTCCAAGAGGAAGCCTTCCTGATTGCTGGATCTGTGGGCAGTGGGCCATTCATAAAGAAATGCTGGAAGAATAACAGTAGATGGGTAAATAGCAATTAAARTAACTATTGCTGGTACTGTGATATTCCATAGTGGATATAAAGCTTATTAAAAAAAAATTAGCGATGTATTTCTCTGCAGGATGCTCTATGCTTTCATTTATGGACTRTATTATTGACCTTGAGATGTCACGTACAGCCAAACACAGCTTGGGTTTTTAAGAATGTTTTATGTGAATGTGCCGACAGAACATCTATGGCTCTTCTAATAAAACATTCTTCTTCCCCTCGTTACTTTTGGTCCTGAACTTATGCATAAGCACTGATACTTTAAATCTGGAGAGTCACTTGCCAAAAGAATGTCTGGGAAATTATTTTGTAACACAAGACTTTTTAGAATTAAGGTTTTAAAAGAAAACTGTTTCATAATACTCGAGTGAATTTGAGTACTGAGCCACAATTTTCCCTTACTGATTTTAATGACTAATTATTTTGTGTCCTTCAGGTTAAAAAATTAAAGGGMCAACTGGAAGAAAAGCAAAAGAATGGCAAGATGGAAAATACACAGTCTGAAGATGAAGTTCTGGAAAATGGGACAGATATGCACATGATTGACCTCCAAAGTGAGCTACATTTTGATTTTAAGAGAACTTTTGTGTCCTGCATGTGAGCGAGAAAATGTATCTGTACAATAACCACGTGGCTCTAAGTAAAAATGAGCCTTCAGTTCTAAGGGAGCTTCAAACTGGGAGCCAGCCATGCACCTCTACTAGAGGTGAGGGAACAATTATCCTTTGTTTGAACAAGATTGCAATTGGAAATCTCCCTTGTGTTCCCCAGGAGAGCTGGGCTTGAGTTCCAGGTTAATTCTGCTTTCAGAGTGGTCRAAAGGGAATCCGGCAAGACTGGGAATAGCTCCTATCTGCTGGGCACTGAGTGGGGCTAGCTTTCAGCTCTGATGTGGAAGGAAACTTTTTTGGCAGACAGCATTTGCCACTCTACCGCTGACCCTCTAGCATGGAAATTTTATGACAGACTTRTTAGAAGACACTGTTGACGCTTGTTCTGACATCTCTGATAAATCTGCAATTCTTTTAGGAGATGCCAACAGACAGATCAGTGATCTCAAATTTAAACTAGCAAAGTCTGAGCAAGAGATAACAGCATTGGAGCAGAATGTAAGTTTCTGGCTTGTTCCGTTTGTTTAGGCATGGTGAGAATGCAAAGAGAAAGTRTATTTTMTTATATGATAAAAGAAACCGTGATKACTGTGATTTTCCTTAAGAWGCAGGAGTGTTGGAGCATCAGGGCTACTGCACTTAAGTCAAAGACTAAAATGCCTTCATTTCTATGTGGGAAAGATTGAATATATTACTCATCTTTACTGAAGGAGAAACGTTCAAAGACAAAGGTGTATCGAGAGCACTTACTGAACTCTTCAGAATACTTTCTTATGTCTCACTATCAAAAATTTTTAAATGGCTCCTGGCATATGATGTAGTATATATGGATTTTTTGCAAGACTGTTCAATTTTGACTGTTTGCTCTTGTCCAGAGTATGTCAGCGATACTCTTGCTAAGATAAATTTAGTCAATGGACTGTATTTTTTTTGTTGCTGGAAGCATATTAAATATGGATATGTATAAAAGGTCTGGAGTAAGTTACCATGTCCAGGCTTCCTTGGTATATTTTTTTTGCCCCTCAAAATATGCCTTTTTTTATTAAAGAAAAGTGAGCATCTCTCTGATTATTGCTTAACTACTAGTGGAAAAGTGAAGCTTCAGAATAACTTCTTGGTACAGCTTTTAATTTGGAAAATTTGCCTTCGCCTTAGGTAATACGATTGGAAGGTCAGGTAGCCCGATACAGAACTGCTGCTGAAAATGCTGAAAGAGTAGAAGATGAACTGAAAGCAGAGAAGCGCAAACTACAGAGAGAGGTAACTCTAAATGCAAACTGTCACAGGCTAGCAGTCATCCTGCACCGCATGAGGGGAGACCTGTCTGACTGGTGCATTTTAGAGGAGGAACTACCCTTCTCGGTAGAGCAACGAATAGACATTTACTTTTTTTTATTGCTTTGTTATTCGTTCTAAATGTTTAACCAAACTTTCAGCACTCAAACTGGAGTAACTATCACAACTGGGAACTCCCAATGCCTTTTCACTATTCCTTCCTAAACTGACTTGCAGTGCCTTGCTTTGTACCAGAGTCCGTTCTCTGGAACAAATTCAAGTCCTACTTGTACAACTTGAATATAGAAGCAGCCTTCAGATGCTCAGGTTTGCATGCTACTTTGCAGCTGTGAATGTTCACGGGGTTCGACGTTCATCAAGCTGAAGAATTCCTATTTCTACTTTGCTGTCCTTGTCCTTTGTTGTACCTGAAGACTYGTTACTTTGGGTGTTACAAATTCTGAGTTTGTAAATACAAGTCACTGGTCTTTTCAGAACATGTGATTCAGAAATTGCAGCAGTAGAAAGCTGGAAATCGTGCTGTAAGGTTAATTTGGGTGCTTCATTATTTAAGCACAGTGCCACACCTTACCAGGAATGACAGTCTAAACTTCCAAGCTTCAGAGTCTAAACTTGAGTGCGAAATGGATGTGAATCGTTCTTACTGAGCCTGTTTTTCTTGCTCTGTCAATCTCTTTATGCCTGTTTGCTGTAGTGTGTCCATCTGCAGACTCTGTCCATGTTTCTCTCTCTCAAAAGACCGCATCTTCAAGCTGTCCATAATTTTGACCTTATTTRTCTTGCCAAACTTCATGTTCTCTCCAAGTAGCTGCTACAACCAGTTTAAATACGTTTGTCCGCTTCTTTCACACCTGCCTCCTGACTTTTGTTCAGTGTGGCTCTTTGCTTTTTCTAAATGCTCCTTCTGCTCTGCTGCCTATAACTATTGCTCTGTGCAGTCCACCTCTCTCCCTACCCCCATCCTGTAGTGGATTTTATAGAAAACTAAGGCACCAAKGCCACAGCTGTTGTTCTGGGAACCAGAAACATGAAAGCCAGGCAGTGAGACAGGCGTATGCCACCCGGCAGGTATCTCTGAGCATCCGTGCCTCTGAAGTTGAGGCAAACTCTTAGCCATTTGTTCAACATTCTGTAAATACCTTGGATTTTTGGTACCATGCTTGGAAAATATCTGTGTGTGTGGCCTTCAAAGCAGTTACACAACATCTACTAACTCTGCTAACAGGAATTTTCAACTGCTATATCTTGTAAGGAGATTCCAGCAATATGGTCAGTTAGCGTTGGTAACTACAGCCTTGCTTTATCTTTGGAAAGGGAAAACACTGTGAAAGTTACATTTTCTTTTTTTTTCTGTTTCCTTCCTTCAGCTTCGTTCAGCATTGGATAAAACCGAAGAGCTTGAAGTCAGCAATGGTCACCTAGTAAAACGCTTGGAGAAGATGAAAGCCAACCGGAGTGCTTTACTGTCTCAGCAATAATCACCACCTTTCGATGGAAACTACTACTGCTTGACAGAATCAGAACAACATTKCAGATGCTTCTGTCTCTTGCTGTCCGGGATGCTTTGTGTCATGCCTTCTGAGAACAGACAACCCCAACATTTTCTACGTGCCACCCAGTTGTGGTTCTCTCTACACAGATTCAAATCTACTGCACTATATACATAGGAGTAGCTGATCCAAATGGCTGTGCCTGCGGGGGCCCTTCTACGCCGTTCTTTGGGTACATTTGAAGTACAATATCCATCTACCRTATAAGAAGCACATCGGGCGTCGCGTTAAGTTCTCCATCCAGAAGGCACAGCAGCCATTTATTGCCATTTAAAATGGCATTCAAAGAAAACACTTTAACTGGACTGGAATTTTGTGTCTTGCTGAAAATTTAAAAACAAAAAAACACTGTAAGTTTTGGACTTTCTCATGACAGTATCTGTAATTTAGTGACTATGGTAGAGTTATTCATAGTAGGTTTTTCATTTACAAATCACTGTGGAACCACAAGCCATTACAAAGCAAAACTCCTTCAGTGGAAACCATGGAAAAAGATGGTCTTGGAAGCAAAAGTGACCTTAAATGACTTTGCCAATAAAACAAAGGTGTTTGGAGGGATTTTTGCACCAGTTGAATCATAAGACTATTTTATTTCAGGGTAAATAGGCAATAGCTTCATTGAATTTTCAACTTTTATTTGTRTTATTTAATCCCTGCTCTTGGAATTGAAGTAAACTACTTCTAAAGGATGTAAAGTTGCATTAATAAACCAGCATAAGGCCGTGTTTTAAGAAATATGGTGGGTTTTGCACTTAGATCACCCACTTCGGTGATTTGTCAAAGCAAGCGTCATTTGCTTAAACAAAATATGTAATAGGTTTTTTACATCAGAAACTATCTACTGGTCCATGAATTACTAGGAAACTATGCCGCTACAACATACAAGTCTGATTTTTAAAAAACTAACTGATAAGTAAAGAAGCACTTTAGAAAATATTACTGCCTATGGTTTTTCTACAAATACAGAAGTAGCGAATTATTTCCTTCTATAAGGTCATTGTAAAGGTTTTCCACTTTTCAGGAAAAATAACATAACCAATTGAAATGTTGCAGGCAGTTTATTATACACAACTCGCACTACAGCTCTGKTTTCTTGGAAATTGTTCTGAATGTACTACTCAAAGGAGAACAGCAGTTACCTGAAGAATAAAGCTGTCCTTCCCCCCTTCAGCCCTAACAGAAAAGCTGGCRAGTGAGGCAGGCGACCAGTCCCTTAGGAACCTGCTCACGCTATGAAGCAGCATCTCCTGTTCGACARGCGCGACCTTCTGTTGATGCTGACTGCCTCAATAGATATGGTTCTATCAAGCCAAATCCAGACCCGGGAGACCGTTTCTTCTTAACTTGGTCTTCAGACTCTCCGGTCCAGATCTTTCCCTAGCCTCTTCCTCGCAGACTGGAGGTTAGAGTATAAACCCGCTGCTATTTTCAACGTTAAAGGGACCGCTGGTATCTTCTTAGAGCACCTTCACAAATTAAATAAACCAAAAACAGTGTCTGAATGTGTTTCTCTGGTTTGGCTAGAAAATAACACCTTTCTCTTCATCTCTTCTGAGTGTACCCGGAAATGTAGAAATGAAGTACTGAAATTAATATTCCAGGAAGAGGATGAAGAAGGCTTCTTTTGTGCCCCTGGGGAAATAAGGATGTCCTTGTTGATCGAATGCGGTGAAACATGGACATTAAAGGAATCTTTTAAATGAAATTTCCACTCCAGCTAGGGCTTTGGGTTATTTTTCTTTTTTTTTTTTTTTTTTTTTTTATTTTATTTTTTTTTTTTTTTAGAGGAACATTCAGGTGCAGAGCCAGGTTTCTTGTGGAATACCTCAAAATTGCTGTGGATACCAATTTACAATATTCTGTGGTTGACTTGTGTAATTTCTGGTGTACAAAGCCTCTGTGGCCTAAAAAATAAACTAAGGGTTTTTTAGAATGCAAACAAACGTGCTAAATACAACATCTTACTAACTGATCACAAGGTGTCTGATTGCCACTGGTCATCTTTTTATTCGTGGTAGCGGTGAAGACTCTCTCTCCTGGTAAGATTGAGGAGAAACTGTCTAGCAACTAAGCATTGGTCCAAAAGGCTACAAATAATACTTYGCTCATCAAGAAGTGATGTGTTTATTATTTTGAAGTAGATTGCATCTTGCACCCCATAAGCATTGACCTCATGACAGAAATCAGATGTGTATTTCAACCTGGATATGCTCTTAGTAGAAATCTTTGTGTGTGATAAAGTAGCTGAATGTTGAAGCCACTTTCCCCGCCCCCCACCCAATTTTCAGTATGGCTTAGCTTTAGAATAAGGGAAGAAAAAGTACTGGTTGATTTACTGCAAACTGTTTTATGTTTTCCTGTGAAGAATGTACAACAACAGGGCTTTGAATGGTAATAATAGCACATGTCCCAGTCCTTTTAATTGAACTCCAAACAGGAGAGCCTCGGTACCCAACCCGCTGATCCAGAGCAGAGCCAAGATGGTGCAGCCTGGCAAGGAACGGCTCCTGGGGCAACCAGGATGGGTTTTCCTAGAATTTGTATTTAAAATTGCTATCCTTTGTTTTATTTTTAAATGTTAAATAATTTTATTGTTTGGAAATGGAATGTTACCCGAAATGTTTTTTTTGTTTTGTTTTTAAAAATCAAATCTGTTAGGAGATATAAGCGTGGAAAAGGAAATTCATTAGCAGAACTCGCCAATAAAAATGTCACTTGTTCGGGTAGTTTTTATGGAGTGGTCTGTCATGATGATGTTACTGGTAAAAGTTCTCTTGGAAAATACAGACGACTTGGATGATACTGGTATAACGGGTTCATTTTCCTTTGTAATATATTGCTGCAGACACACAAACGTGAGCAATGCTGGTTGTAAAATGTACAAAGGCTTGTGTGAGTAAGGGCACTGATGTGAGACATTCTCTCAAATCACATTTTTAATGGCAGGGTGCACTTGGGGAGGCGAGGGGACAGGGTCCCATCAGGAGAAATTTTAATGGTACGGCTAATGGGATTCATTCTCCACTTACCTGTATGTTCACCATAAATACTTTAAGTAACCCACATAGTAACTTTCAATAGAAGAATCCTTCACAACAGGAGGCAACTAGGTTCATCAAAAACATGTCAATTTTAGCATTAAACTTCATCTTGTTCTCATCATGGGTGTTGTCCCACAAATCGCGTACACAAAATATATTGAGGAGGAGGTTAGTGCTTGTCTCTGCTTTTTTAAATGCTCTAAACAATGAATTATATGGTTTTGGGGCTCATTTTGCTTTAGGCAGCTAAGCCATGTTTTGCACACTTTGTTAACTTTTAGCAGGGCCTGTAGCGACAGGACAAGGGGTAGTGGTTTTAAACTAAAAGAGAGTAGATTTAGGCTAGATATAAGGAAGGAATTTGTTACAATGAGGGTGGTGAGACACTGGCACAGGCTGCCCAGAGAGGTGGTAGATGCCCCATCCCTGGGAACATTCAAGGCCAGGTTGGACGGGGCTCTGTACACCCTGATCTAGTCAGAAGATGTCCCTGCCCACGGCAGGGGGGTTGGCTAGATGGCCTTTAAAGGTCCCTTCCAACCCAAACCATTCTGTGATTCTATGAACTTCACATCCACGTGTTTAAAAGGAGGCGTAAGGGCCAGAACTAACCTTGTAAAAATAACACGTACATTTATGATCGGTGACGTGTGTAGCACAAACTGGTATTTACGGGGTGACATTCCCCAGTTCACTGCATTGGTGTCCGCCGCCTGTAATACGCTCCTTCAGACTGAAAGCCTTCCAGCTGCTGGTAGGTTTTAATCGCTGTGCAAGAAGACACGCTGCTGTGCGTTCCGGGCTCTGTGTGCTCGGCGCTGGGAGAGCCCCGCCCGGCCGTGAGGGAGGAGGAGGAGAAAGGCCCGCCCGCCTCTGAGGAGACATGGCCGGGGGGGCGGGTGGCACGCGGGGGGGCGCAGGTACCGCGCCGGCCAATCAGGCGCTGGAGCACCTCCCATCGCAGCCAATGGGCTGGAGGCGCGGGCGGGGAGAGGCGGCGGGCGGCCGTTGAGCCCGTGCTCGGCGGGGCGGTTGTTTCCCGCCCTGGGGGGGGGCGTGAGGTGGCGGTGGAGGGTTGGCGGCCCGGGGGCTCGGCGCCGGTACGGGGGCGGGACGGGACGGGACGGGACGGGGCGGGGCGGGGCGGGGGGGCGGCTTCCTTTAGGCAGCGGGAAGGTTGCTCCTCAGCCTTCCCGGGAGCCGAGGTGAGCGCTGTGAGCGGCGGTTCCCTGCCTGGGGGGGGAATTCCCCTTGGGCGAGCGGGGGTACCGGGCTGCTCTGAGGGCTCCGCCCCTTCCTCCCCCGGAGGTTCAGCTGTGGCTCTCCACGCTGCACTGCGGAGTGGAGGCCGTGCTKTAATATCAGTGCTGGTTTCTAACCCACTTGGCTGTTGTTAAGCATCCAGCTGCGTCAGTAGTAGTAATAACAAGGTTATTGTTATTTATCTAGGGCATACCTAGAGATATTGTGGTTCTTGTTTCTTAACTCGTTCTTGAGGAAAAATGTGGGGGGAAAAAGGCACTTCTCTGTGACAGTGTGTTGTAATTTGTGTCTAGGCATCTGAGATGYGCTTTGGCAGCGTTACAGCAAGATTTAATTTCACAGATAACAGTTGCTCAAAACTTCAGTTAGGAGGTGAAGGTAAAGTTAGTGTAATAAGAAAGCTATCGTTTGTGAAACAAATACAACTGTAGAAGTGCATAATGAAATCACGGTAAGGTTTTTTTTGGAGGGTGACTGACTTCTATTGGTGACTTCTCTTAAATGATTTAAATTATTTTTATTAAGCMATTTTAAATGATGTCATTTTAATGCTGATCCTTAGCGGAGGAGAATGAGTGGATGCAGATGYGAGAGACAAGCCATTTTTCCCCGTGAGGAAGGGCTATCATGAAGTTATCTCTTCRGGGTCCATTCTGCAAACCTTCCTGTGCAGATATGAGCCCTGGCTGACACTGTTTATATCTGGAGTGGACAGAGCTCGTGTAACTTGTACGTTAATCGCTTCAGTACTTCACTCGGTTCCTTRTGGACTGTGTTTCACCAAGCTGGAAACTTCATCTGGAGGATGAACCCGTGACTTGTGTCTTTAGAAGGGTGTGAAACTCGGCTTGTGGGCCTGTTGGTTGGCCTGTGTGCCCTCGYAGGGGGGAAGAGTTACAGACAGGACAGTAATTTGCTGTGCTCTATGTAAGATTGTAGTCAGGTTAGAGACCTGTGACTATAATATAAAATTGTTACGTTTTATTTTGGTGGCTTAGAAAACATACCTAACTGAGAAATGTCTAATGTTTCTATGTATCCCTCTCCATTATGAGCTTTGGGGGAAGGCAGAGAAGACCTGACAACCATTTGTAAGAAACAAGGTTCACGAAGAGCGTCTTCCATCCCTATATGCTTTTTCTCTGCTTTTCATTTGTGTTTGCTGTAAAACTAGGTTTGTTGCAATCCAGAGCACGTCTGTTGTTTTGGTTTGGTGTATTGTCCAGCTTTCTTCTGTGGCTAAAAGAAGCACTCTGATCCAAGAAACCATCTTCCTGTTTTCCCTTATGTCTTACACTTCTTGGTTGGAAAGATTCTCAGGTTTCCTTATGGCTCTGTGCTCAATAAGCATTTCTTCTTGTTTCCCCAGAATTAAAAGGAATATGCTTCTGTTTCTCCCTTGTCCAACATCTGAAGGGGTTTTAGTTCTCAGAAGGCACAGAGCTCTAAGTTCACCTCTTCACTTATTTAAGTAGTTTTTAAWATTTTTATAGCTCCTGGACTGGAGGATGTTGCCTACAGTAAATATACTGGTCTTGGATCAAGAAGCTGTACGCTTTTTGTGGCAAGGAGTGCTTACAGGCCAAGTATACAATCAGGAATGATGTGAGGTCAGTTTGTGGTCGCTGAATCCAGGATAACGTCTGTATCCTGACTCTCAGAGTCAGTACATGCATCGAAACACCTTGAGCGCTGTCATGAAGTTAGTGTGTGATGTAAATAGCTCGCTGTGTRTCAACAGGGATTCTGTTGATTCAGCCAAGAAATGCTTCAGTGGTAAGAGGATGGAAACTTTGCCCARAAGTTACAAAAATAGGATTGATTGGTCTCTGAGGATGCTTTTTTTTTGGTGTGACTTCAACTGAAGTCACATAAGCAAGAACAGCAAATTCTTTTAATAGCCTTCCTTGAGCTCTTAGGATTCCTTTGAGAACATACCATATAATTCCTAGCTTCTATACTGGCATGTAGTAGGTAATAATAAGACCGTTAATTTAACTTTTTTTTTTAAACAGTAATGTCCTCTTGTGAACCATGGAGTATCTTGAACTTCTCTTATTTTTATTAAGGTGAGAAACTGATAGGAAGAGACAAGCGGATGACTTTGAGAGGTTGCAGTGGAAGTGAGTTGTGTGGAAAACTTCTGAGGAGGAGGATTTAAGTGTTTGTACCATGGAATTAGGAAAGAACAGCGATGTTAAAAGCAAAAGGAGATGCTTCAATCAGACCTCGCATCTTTTTTCTTATTCTGAGGAAGCTGACCACAYGCTCATCAGAGACATTGCGGCAGGAGCTAACCACTCTGGTTTTGGCCAGGCACRTTCTGTCAATGTTTCAGAATTGAAGTTGTCAGAGGAAAGCTTGCCTTATTTAAGTTCATCTTTAGATGCAGATATTGAAATGTACAATAAAAAGAGAATGAGAATTTGCTGTGCACAGGTAGGTGAAAGCAAGAAAGAAGCTGATCTGTTGGGAAGGGCATGTGATAATACGCATTTTAATTGCGGGGTGTGTGATGACTGCAGACAAAGCCATTTAGGTGAAGATTCACAGCTGGAGTATCTCAATGCTAATGAGCAAGATTTTGATGRTAGGAATAGCTCAAGTCAGTTTTCTGAGCAAAGGGAAACTATAGGAATTGAAACCTTAAAGCTGATAGATCCAGTTCATGAAGTTCCAGGGGGTGTAGTTGCAAAGGAACAAAATCTCATTGATGTGTCAGGAGATTGTTCTCCTGCTTCCGAGTGTGGCATAGGTGACCGGACCTGCCCAGACGCACCTATGCCAGAGCTTCCCCACCTGCTTCAGGACTCTCTGTCTCTGCCAGATTGCAGTGGCGTGACTTGTGATGATCAGGAAGAGCAAACAGAGTATCATAGTGTTGTTTATGGAAGTATACTTGAAAGTCGTGCTTGTGGGAGTAAAGAAAGGGTCTGTCCAAATCTGCTTGTATGTGACAGTTTAGAARACGGAGAGGTGAAAGACATCCCACTGATTGATGGCATGCTGCCACCCCAAAAGGCTACAAGTAAAGAAGTGTCTGAAAACAATGATGGACATATTCACAGCGTCTCAGTGAAGCAAGACAACCCTTTACTGTCACCACGGGAGAGGGCCCCTGCAGTAGCCATGCGATTTTGCGAATGTGCAGGGGACTCTGATTTCTACAGTTGTGAAGAATSTGGTGTGTGCACAGGTGGTGCCAGCTGCATTGACTACACTGCAAAGGATGCCAAAACCCAATTTCCAGTCTCTGCAGTTCTCRCTAGTGAGAATCCCTTTTTTGAGGTGGAAGTTGCAGATAAATCCTCCCGTGGAAATACCAGCTATCTGAACTTGGAACATCATGAAAACTTGAAAAACGTTAYCAGTGACTCTACGGTTAACCAGGCTGTTGATGTGTGTTCTGATTTTAGAGCTTGCTTTACAACAAGCAGAAGTACCAGTGCTCAGGTTTGTCTCTCATCCAGGGCTATTAATACAGAGATAACAATGATGAACAAATCTCGACCCATGGGATGGCGCCGTGAAACCTGTGCAGACGTTGCTTGCAATACAGACTGGTTGTGTGGAGCTGGTAGTACAGTGCAAATTTGGCCACAGCTTATGGAGATGACGGAAAAACACTCAGATGGCAATACTGCAACAGCTGAAAGAAGCTCACAAATTCAGGTAATTAAAAAAAAAAAAAAAAGAAACCACTAAACAATTTTGATATGTAGAACTTTTTTTAACTTAAAGGTGCTCAGAACTTGTCTATGCGAATGTTAATCTGTAACTTTTTAAAATGTTTTTTTGTTTAGGAACAGCAGGAATCAAAAAACGAGTTGTGCAGCAGCGATGTAAAGATAAGCACTGACAGGTGGGTCATGAATTGTTCTTGGTTTGGAATTCTAGATGCTGGCTAAGATTTTTTTCATGATTGAAAGGTTGTCCCTGACTTAGCAAAASCGATGGCATTAAAAGATTGCTGGGCGGCAGTTCTTACGCTGGAGGGTAGGGCTGCCTTTCAGAGGGACCTGGACAAGTGAGAAGAATGAGCTGAAGACCTCCTGAAGTTGAACAAAGACCAAAGCAGCCTTGGTCTACAGCTGCAGACTGTTGAGTCTAAGTCAGCAGTGCTCCCAAATGGTGAAGAAGGGRAACCACATCCTGGGGCTGCATTAGAAGCCAGCGGATGGAGGGCAGTGTCGATTCTTCTCAGTTTGGTGCTTGTGAGGTTGCATCTGGAAAGGTATCTCCAGCTGTGGGCCTTGTAGTGCAAGGAAGAGATTAGCAGGCTGGGAAAAGCCCACCAGAGGACCATGGAGATGGTGAGGGGAGCTGGTGGAGCACCTGATGTGTGGGRAGAGCTGAGGGAACTCTCAGTTTGGTCAGCCTGGAGAAGGGAAGGCTGGGGAGGTGGGGAACCTCCCTGCAGTTCTTGGCACTCTGGTGGTCGGTTGCCGAGAAGACACAGTCAAATTCTTTGCAGAGATGCGTTTTGAAAGGGCAAGAGCCAGCAGTTGCAGTGAGGGGAATTCTAAGTGGGTGTAAGAAAAAGTTTCTGACAGGAAGARTAGTATTGGAACAGCGTTGGAGAGATGGTACAGTCTCCTTTCTTGGAGATTTAAAACAAATAAAAAAAACCCCAAACCCAACAACAAAGCTGGACTGGATAAGACCCTGAGCTGATTTTGAAGTTAGCCCTGCTTTGAACAGAGGTTTGTACTGCAGACCTCCAGAGATCCCTTCCAGCCGAAGTTACTCTGTGACTGTGGAAACAAAGTAAGTGCATCTGTAGATCAACAGAGTTGCTAAGTTTCTTTTTGTTCTTACAACTGCACTTTTTGGATAGAARTGATTACGGTGTTCATGCGGTTTCTGCCTCTCAGTTAAGGCTGATTATAATGTGAAAGCTACTGTAAGACATCATTTTTTTTCTGTGTAGTAAATAGGAGGAACTGATTTCATTTTTCTTTTCTTTTTTTCCTTAAATCCCTTCAGAAATTGCTTCTGGAAAGCTACTTGTTTCAAAATAAAACATAATGAATGTAAAATATTGATTCAAGGGCTTCAAGATTTTKTTTATTATAATTATTTTAAAGGTCGGTACACCTTGATAAACAAGCTGTGAAGAATTCTGCATCAAGCTACTGTCAAAAAATACTGCAGAGAGCGATGGAAGCAGAATTGCAGGTTCTAAACATTCATTATCAGATGTGCTACCAGCACTGCTTGAAGATTTACAAACTAGCTTTGGAGGAAAACACATGTTTTAGCAGGCATGTACTTTAATGTTCTTTTCAATGAAATTGATAACTTGGTTAAAAGGCATTCATTGCTAAATGTTACTGATGTATTCTATCCATAGCTTGTAACAGTGTTTATAGTTAGCATTGTTGTCCAAAAGAGTTTACATTCCCGTAACTGCCAAGTCTTATTTTCAGCCTAAAATTTTCTGTAGCATTCACAGACCCAGCAAAATACAGTTTGTTTCCAGGAATGTCTTTCTGTACGGGAGGAAAAGTACAGAAGGAATAGTACAGAGAATCCATTCAGGAGYGGGCGAGATGCATAGAGGGGGAGCTGGGGAGGAGGCGGTAAAGGAGAAAGAGAGGAGGTGCAGGATTGCTAAGAGGTGAGGCAGGAAGGGGGTGGCGATGGCAGAGTCTCTAGCTGATAAAGCATACTCCCTGGACCGAACCTGGAATTCAGGCGAGAAGTCCTGCCTCTGAAGGCTTTACTGTGCCAYGGGTAGCTGTAAAACCTCATTACCGTAGTGCCTGCTCCGTAGCTCAGGAGGGGGTTCGGGAGAGCACCTAGTAATGCCGTGAAACAGAGTACGGCTGCAGAGAGCTACGGTGCRCGTTAGGAGCGAGCTCCTGTTCTTGAGCAATGCGGCAGAATCTTTAAACAGTAAAACGTTTGGGCAATTCTGGAAGCAGTAAAATAAATGAAATGTCTGTCTAAGTTGATCTTATTTTCTTATACGTATTTTAACAGATGTAATGGAAATACTGAATTAGGTTCATCTCTCATGTTGGTTTTGGAAGAGCTAAAAAAGAACTACAACAGTATGAGAATGAAAATAAAAACGGGCATACCTTTAAAGGCACTTCCACCGCTATCAGTTGAGATGAAGTTGTTCACAATCTCCTCTTCTTACGTCCCGTGCAAGGTAATTTCTTACTTGCTTTTTTGTTTTTAATATGAATTGTTTTCTTCAGAAAATTAAAACAAATATTTTCTTTTTTGACAGTTGTTCAGAGAGGATCTTTGCTGCGAGTAAGTAGTCCTCATTTGTGGTATTTATTAAAGTTCAATATAAATGAGAAGTGAGTTTAAAAGATGTTAAACTTAGAATTTCTTTATTTCAGGATATATCTTGTTACTCCAAACTGTTTAGCTGAAAGACTAGCACAGCACTTTGGGTACAGTGATTTTATTTTAAGGAAGTTTTTTACTCTGTAGTGTTCTAATATGCAAACTATGGAGTTGTATTTTTACTATCTTTATAGCAAAACTTTTCAATTTACAGGTAGTTTTCCTGGTTCCCTACTTTCACTACTAAAATCTTTGTCTCTAATCTTAATGCWATCTGTCTTAAAACAAAAACAAAAAACCAAAACAAACAAAAAWWAWWAWTAAAAAAMCMAARSMAAAMWAAACCCCCMAAMMAAMMAAAAAARRAMCMMMAAAARAMCCACCAAACCAAAAAGGCTTTGCTGCCAACAAAGATAATATTAGTCATACAAGCAGCTGTTCTGCTAAGATTGTCATTCAGTTATGAAGAACRATAGGAAAATAACTTCATATTTCAGGCAGACGTGTGGTAGTGCATGTTCAGAATCATGTCCAGTTACTTCATGTAAGTGGAGATTAAAACAAATTTGGCAATAAGTTTTTACTGTATCAGGTAAACAACTGGAGATCTTTCTCAAATTTCTTGTTAAGCATTAGCAAAATCAGTTAAAAATTGCACAGAGATTCAAATTGTAAAGACAAACATCAAAACATCACACAGAAAGCCATCTAGGTATAAAGGAAAAATAGCCTAACATAAACCTAGAACATAGCTTTATGTTTCAGGTTGCAACCAATGCTTTTATAAAATACAGGCATCAAAAACCTTTGGTTCTCGTTTTAAGCTAAGATTTATTAAGTACATTTTACTTATTTTACTGTGAGCTTTTGGAAATATTTAAATTAATATTCCAGAGTRCTTGGTATCATTGTAGAATTTAAAATTGTTGTGCCATATTTTGTATKAAATTCTTGAATCTGTTTTAGTTCTGTTTCAGGCACAAGAAAAGCTGACTTTGAAGCACCAAAACTGCAAGAAAGGGAGACTTCTGTCAACATGGTAGGAACTTCTTCATTACTGACTTCCACAGACATTAATGTTGTGAAGCATAGTCTCCTCTTAGGTATATGCAAATACATTCAGTCTTCAGGGCTCAAGCTGGGATTCTCTGCCAGTAATCGCAAATGCAGCTGACGTGACCAGAATTTTGATCGTCCTTTCAAATAAAATAACTTGGGGGTTCTTGAAGACGATCAGTAGGTTAACTTTTTAAAATTTACCTGTTTAATCAATTAATATTCTGAAGCTCAGAAAAATAACGTATAATCAGGTGCRAGTGCTATGATGTAACGGAAACGTGTTTGTAGGACAATCCACAGACTGTACGTTTAACTGATGGTGGTCAGCCAAGTGACTCTACTTCCTCCAAGGCATCTGAAGAACAACATAAAGATCAGGATGTGGAACGTGGTAAGCGATCTGCTTCTGGTACAAATACTACATTATTTGTTAGTTAAGTTGTTGGCAAAAAACCCCCAAACCCTGTGTAAAACCTACATATAGATACCAACTGTCCTTTCTGTGATGGAATGCTTAACATTATATCAGCTTTATATTATACTTTATGTCATGAAAAAAAAATTTGGCTACTTAAATCAGCAGTGAAAACTAGTATGTGTCACGTCTTCGTAATGTAATACCAACTTACGTAGGTAGCTGGAGTCTCTTAAGCCCACAGAAATTTGATGTTCATTCATATGACATGCCACGGTCTGAATTTTAACACTGAAACTTATTTCAACTGTCAAGGCTCTGTGAAAAATGAAGAAGGGAATGAATATTGGTTTGATGCTACGGAGGACTTGACAGTAGCAGATTTTTCAGTAATATCTGAAGAAACAAAAAAGCAACAAGAAAAACAAGACACAGTTGATTTAAGAGGTGAGGTCATGTGCTTTAAGCTGCCATACCTAATAATGGCATTTGTTTATTATTTGAGTATTCTGTTCCTTCTACTAGCACAAGTAAACTTCAAAAAAATGCTAGCTGGGTTTTCAGACTTATTTTTTCATTGACTTGCAGTGAGCGCTTGTACAGATATTCAGCTCTTTCCATCCACTTTTTTCCTTGAAAACKTCACCTACAGTGGTTAAACTCAATTTAGTAAATGTCCAGCCAATCGTGTAGCTGGAAATCTTTCCTTTTTTCTCTTCCTCCCCTTTCTGCTTCCTTCCCCATACTGGCTTCTTAAGAGTTAGCTGGGGATGGTCTGTGTTTGGAGACTTGGGTCCCAGTGATGGGCRTGGTTAGAAGTCCCAGGGTGTTGAAAGCAGAGAGCTTGTGTGCTCGGCGGTGGGGACTCTCAGTACACCACCCATGCTTTAGCACTGGTACCTGTTAGTTCAGACCAGTGTTTTCTCTGGTTGTACCCCTTCTGCCTCTTCAACCCTCAGGAAATACTCGGGGGAAAAGGGATTTCACAAACTGAACTGTTCCGCTTCTCATGACGCTCTCATTTTCTGTTAGAAGATATTCTTCATTTTTTTAGGTTTTTTAAAGGTTTTCTATCTATGCTTTCCGAAATCTACAGAGAAGATGTTAGCCTGAACTGAAACAATAATAGTTAGTAACACTTTCCTTTCTTTTGTTTATTATCAGAAGCGAAAATAATGGAGAGTGGAAATGAGCGTTCTTTTATTCGTGTTGGTGGCCTGAGTTCCTTGGTGTCAGAGGTATGCCTCTTCTTATTCACATAGTAGTAGTAATGTCTTGCCTCTTTTCTGAATTCTTTTATACTATACATTTGCAACCAAATATGCTTCTGTTTTGTAGGGTGATTTAAGATCACATTTCCAGAAGTATCAGATTTCTGACACTCTTATCTCTGTGGATTCTAGTAACTACAGGTATATTAATACAAGTTTTACATGTTTCAGATTTTTTTTTCTGTCAAAGTAAGCAAATCATGGAAGAGAGGAGGGAGTTGTTCATTAATTTGTTTCAGAAATAATGTAGATACAGATAGGTTGACAAAAACTTGTCATTCCAGACAGCTTCTCATCTTATGAGGAGGAGTCTGAAATTGTCTGTTGAGTTTAATGGAGATACAGTTAATATTGAAAAGATAAGAACCATCATGTGTTCTTAGTGATAGTAATTTAATGTGTGTTTTACTTAGTTTGATTTTTTTTTTTTTTTAATTTTATGCCTTAGATACGCATTTCTTTGCTTTAAAGACACTAATAAAGCAAAGTTAGCTGTAGAGGAAATGAACCAGAAAAAAATAAAAGGAAAACCAGTAAGTGTTGAACTTGTAAATACTTCATCAGACAATAAATGTTTGGTTTCCCAAGTACTTACAAATAAGCTTTGGCATGAAATCCAACCTGTTGATAACAGTCAAAGAAATGATCAAGAGAAAACAYTCACTTCAGCCTCCAATTCTGTGAAAGCACCTGATGCCACCTCTGCTTCTGAGAAAATGCATCTCCTTCCCATAACTTCTTCAAAAATTTCTTGCTCTACACAAGTACCTTCAGAAACAAAGCGCCCTGATCTGAAATCATCTATTGAAGATTCGGTACGTTATTTGCTTGGAGTTAATCAAAAGGTAAATAATTATGACTAAGGCTCCTTTTTTATATGGCAGATTAAGAGCCTTAAAACTTCTTGTCCCATAACATRTTACATTTAATATATATAGAATGATGTTAGGACAGGAAAACACATTATGTGTCAGTAATAAATTTCTGGCATGCTGCAGAAGAGTGAGAGCACCATTCGTTTGCCCCTGCATCAGCTGTGATACTCCATCTTTTTTTCTTAATCCTAAGGCAGTTGGGAACCTAGCCATTTGAACTAAATTTTTCATCTTCTCCTCTTTTGAGTTTCCACTTGTAACATTTCTTTTATGTGAATGCCTTGTGATTTTATACAGGAAAGATTTTGGGATACTGGAGGGGAAACTTGGGGGTTTTAATATAAACCTAAGAAACATCTTTGTATAAATATAGTATTTTGTATTTGCTCAGGTTCGTCCTTGGAGGATAAGGCMAAGTTATGTAATTGCTGGTGTTGCTCTCATAAACTATATAGCTATGCTATCTTTGGGGATTTAASTTTAAACATGCTAGTCCTCTGGGAAATATAAATCGGATCTAAKTTAAAGTAGCAGGAATGTCAGTTACACATAAATGCATGTAGTAGTTTTATTTCTAATTTACAGATTGGATAATAYGACTGGTTGTATTAGAATAACTTAATGATCTGAATCTGTATCTGTAATTTTTCCTTTTTCCATAACAGGAATATATATTAGTAGTAAAGATACATTATATTACTTGTACAATACTTAACCTATTCACTTTTTGCTTACTTTGAYGCAATTCTAGGATACCGGAGAAAATTTCCTGCAGAAAACATCTGCTCCTTTCTCCACTGATTCTTACGATGCCTTTATTTCTTCTAATACATTGAACTTGAGCAGCTTTACCAAATTAATGAAGAAACTTCAAGAAATTCATCCAGAGGCTAGCACGTGAGAGTATTTGGATTTCATTTCTGCCCTGATTTGTAATGGATCCAATATCCCTGGTACCTAAGTGCTAAATGTATTGCACAAAACATGATGTAAACAGTTACTTCTTTTGTTCATACAGGGACAAAATTGTGGATGCTCTGCTGGAGGTGAGGAAAAACAACAAAGGTATCTTAAGTGGCTTGACCATCAGTTCTATTGTGGAAAGGACCTCTGTCATTCTAAGGAAATCCACGCCCAGTTGTGGGTGGGAAAAGCAATGCAAATAAGTGAGTATTCCAGCCTACAGAAATACATTGAAATAAAAMCACTTGAATTTGTGTAGCTGTATAACCTGACTAGGTTAGTAAGTAACTTAGTATAAAGCTCTGCAAGAAGTACCTGAATGAATCCACTGAAACAATGGTTTCTAAGGATTGTTAGCAGAACATCTGTAAACAGATTGGCTTGCTAGCTCTATGCACTCTGTAAAATTTGGTATATTCAGGGTTTTATTATGCAAAATGTTTTATTAATTTAGCAGAGAACGTCGTCATACATAKTCTGTACAAAGGTGACACCTAATGGCCAGTCCTTGTGTAGCATTTCATAAAGAAATCCCAGCATAAGCTCAACTTTGGTTTAAAAATTGATGATTTCTATCTGATGTATGAGATTCAGTTCTGGACTAGAAATCTAACAGAGTAAGATTGTATGTCTTTTAGTTTTTTTCATGTTAAAGGACATCTTGCATAATGACACAGCACTGGACACTGCAGGAAGTTGCAGCAAGCTGAACATGCTAAAACCACAGCCCAGAATTCCAGGGATGTGTGTATATATTCTCCTGTAGGAAACCTCCTTGAGTTGGCGCTTGTTTCGGTCTCCTACTAAACTTGGTATTCTGCTTGCTTTAGGGCTGCTAGCAGTGCCGCTACTAGGTTTCCCACACTGTCTAGTGCAACGCTCCAGCTTTGCTTTTGCCCACAAACACCACCTGTACAATATTTATTCTTCTGTAGTGTTTCTTCCCGAAACTGTACCAAATTCTTAATGCTCTGATTTTGGGTCTCAAAGCTCCTGTTTCAAGGATGTCAAGGAGTCAGTTTCGTTTTAATCTATACCACCTCTTCCGAGATGAGTAGTGTTTAGGCCGATAGTTTTACATATCCAAGTGTCTTTCCCACCCGTTGAATGTTGCTTCGGGCTAAATTCTCCTGGTCAGATGCCTACGCGCGTGTTACTGTAGCGCACGAATAAACCATAACACAGCCTTAACTTGAAGAGAACTGCTGTGCATTCCATACCAGAACGGTARTAGAGGTAGAGTGATTCTGCCCAGTAAGACAAAGCAGAAGCCTGGGTGACAAAAGCTTCCGTAGATGCATTAAATATACAAATAGATGCTTATAGGTCATTCATCTCAGTCCTTGTTCTGGGAATTAATATCAGTGATCAGAAAAGTCCTCCAGAAAGACTGACTGTAGATTGTGTTAAATACACAGAGACATAGGGTAGGATTTCACATACAGCATAAGATCATACCTCCCATAGTGATGAAGAGCATGAAAGAATCTCAACCAATATGCATGTTTGGCTGAGTTCCTTTTGAAAGGATTAGTGTAAGGTAAGTTTGTTAGTTTGGCATTTGACTGCCCTGTGAGCTTTTAGAGATGTGTCTATGAATCAAAATAAAATTTAAAAAAGAAAAGTCTTCATATTAATCTACTGACTGACCTCTGCAGGACTGCAGATATAGACATAAACTCATAAAAAAAAAATCTTACACTTGAAAGTATTTTCAGTTAGTAAGGTTTTAACAGCCTCAAATGTGTTGTGCTTTCCTTGTCGAGTGATTATTATTTTTTTTTAAATAGTGTGTGGGATTTACAGTCATAATTGTTCCTATGATAGTATTTTTTTCTGTTGCTTTGCTAAAGAGATGATGACCTATAACAATTTTTACTTTCATCATGAGGGAGCTGTGAAATAGCCAAGTCATTAGTAAGTAATGAAGAAAAAGAATTCTCATCTTTTCATAGTAAAAAAYAAGTATGTAATATGTTTAAGAAAAGATGATTCTGCTCAAAGCGCATCTATACTAATTCTGGTATGTGTATAGCGTCAGACTTTCCTGAAGGGTAAGTGTCCACTGAGAAATACCACCTCGGAGCCTTATATTCCTGCAAGCTGATGAAACGTCCACAGTTGTCCAGATRATACTTTTATGTTAAGCTGTATTACACAGTATTTAATGTATAACAACTTAAATTCAGCTTTAAAGTAAAGCACGATATAATCTTGCCTTTTTCTTTGGCTGACTTAGCCCATAGTTAGACATCTGAATGTTTACAGATCTTGTATATTTGTTAATTTTGAGGGAGAAACTTCATTAGAAATGGGAAGTTAGGTTTTGGACTGGAAAGTCCTTTTATTCTCATTAGTGAGCAGCTGTCATATTTATCTAAATAGCACACTTAACCTTCTTCTGTTTTCTAAACCTAATAGTAGGCAGCAGTTAACTTTTATAGCATMGCAATTCCTGTTATTTGGTGCAGCATTAAAAAGGCTGTTTCCTTAAATTTTATCAGTACCAAATGTCCACACTTGGAAGCTTTCTGTGAAATTAATAATCTGCATAGTAAAAACTTAAAAACAGACCAATGGAGAGGGGTCTTATCAAAGCATAACTAAAACAGTGCTTTGAGAAACATAAAGAAATGCATAGAATCTATGTACTCCTAAATGATGATTTGATAACTTAATTTTKAATTAATTGAATTAATAAAAAAATGACCACCAGATACGATTTGTTGCACAAAGATTATATATTCTATTTTATTGTAGTCATTTCTTTCATGTGRTGGTTGAAGCTAGGAAACCTCTCTCTTTTGTGTACTTCTGCAGTACATAGCAAAATTACTATAGCTTCTAGTGGTTTTCTGGGGTATTAAAACTGCTGGTGTTTCTTTTATTTCAGTTTGAGTGTGTACATGCAAAATTTACCTGCAGCATTTTTATGTGGGGTTTTTTTTTTCTTTTTAAGTAGATGGCTTTCCGATTATGAAGAATCGATCATCTCCCTTTGGAAGATTTTTGCAAATTCTATACTCCAGCTTGTTCCGTACTGTATTTCTTGTTTGATTTATTTCAGCAGATCTTAATGAAAACTCATGTAGCATCACAGTATGATATGCAGTCTTATGCAAAAGAATATAACCTGAAGGTCAATTTGAGGTGTTTTTTCTGTTTATGCAGATATTAAATGATTCTTCCCAGTTTTGTTGTTCCCTGTAGCTGGTTCAGGTGTTTCAGAAGGTTTCTCTAAGGTAGAAAGATGACACTGCAGTGAAGGCAGACTTCTCCAATACTGGCAGGGCTTTTCTAGGCTGAAGTACACAACCCCCAGTTCCTGCGTGCCACTTAAATTTTAGGCATGGWGGTAGCCGCTAAGATGTTAATAAATAGCCAACACGCTTGTGCTTTCCAGATAATCTGTTTCTGAGTAGCCTGTAGAAATTCCATGTATCCTTTGACTACCAGGGAGGCGCGGGGGAGGCAGTGGGGGCTTCATTTTAGAAAACCAGGCTTCAGCGCTGGTGGAGGTGGTTGCATAAATCCCGTGCTGCAGCAGCAGCGCTTGCTGGGAGCAGAGTCATCTCGTGTCCATTTATGACTCAAGCGTGTTGCAGACTGCAGAGCGGTGATATGGCCAAATGTTTCCTTCAGGATGAAGCCTAGATTTTAATTCCCCCCCCCCCCCCCCGAACATGGCATTTTGTTGTCTCATATTCCACTTCTGTTGCTGCAAATAGAGGATAGGCTTCTAAATCCTCTTTTTGTGCCCYATGGCCTGGAATAGTGGGAAGCACACACTCCCTGAGACTTTTGGTTTGGGTTGACACAGGGGGGAGGAGGACAGCTGGGAGTATCCAGTCTTCCATGTTTGCGTGTGTTTTTACTGTACAGAAGAGGTCTAGATTTTAAATCCTCTTCTGGTAAAYGAAGGAAAGGCAGCTTAGGTGTACGTGTCTGGTCAGGAGGTGAGGAGAATTATCCRTGATTGACATGGACAGGCTCATGCTGTGATATTGCACAAGACCGTACATTGCTGTTGTCCATCTCTCTCTCTTTGTTGTACTTTGTTCTAGATCCCAGCTGCATTTGCTGCTGAAAATAGCAGCCTTACTTATCTGTGAATAAAGGTTAAAATTCCTTCTTCAAAAAGTTGTGCCGGTGTTCTACTGTTTTCAGACCTCAACTGCTCCTCTCCTCTCAGCAGAAGCACTGTAGGTGATGCTTTCAGAGCCCCAGCCTTGTCTTTGACTGTCAACTTGCTCCTGAAGGTGAGGCCTCAGCTTTGGTTTCTTCCCTGTTGGTATCAAGATGAAAGCAGGTGTAGGCCTTGTTCTACCACATTATTAATAGCAAAGGCTGCCCTTTGTGTTCCTCAGACTTGATTCTSTAATTAGTCGGGTGTTATTAATAGTTTAGGATAGAACTGGCTTTCTGGCACGCAAGCTGTTTTGTCTCTGTTGGGAAAGCAGAAGAGGATGTGATATGAAACGCTACAGTTAGCACAATGTATAGTCAAGTTTTTCTGTTTCTTATTCTTCTCCCTTTGAAAGGAAGAGCTAACTTAAACTGTGAGAGAACCCATTTGTGGGGTGATGATCTCCCTGCAGCTGGAGCCCTMGCTCACTGGGATGATACGCTCCTAATGGCATATCCTAATCCCAAATGTGYTCCTGAAGAGCCCAAGCAGGCACGAATTCAGTTACCAGCTGCAGGTGGAGCTGTGCTAGCTCAGCAATGATCTTCCACTCAGTAAAAAAAAAAAAAAAACCAAACCACAAACCATTTATTTTCCTCCTAAAATTGCATTACATTCTCTATGTTCATGATGAACGCTAAAAAGAAAGGGAAGGTATGGTTTTTAGCCTTAGGCTAGAGAGAAATGCCTTCGGTGGAGATGGAAGGAGGGCTAAGGAAAATGCGTGAGAAAAAAGGGTTTCTCGGAGCTTTCCTCCTGAACTCTTTCTGCTCCCTTTCCCGTGTCTCTGGGCACCCCCCTGCCCGTTCCGCGGTGAGGAGACGGAGACAACGCTGTCTCACCGGCTCAGCTAAAKCCTGCTGGAGTCATCGGAGAGGCTACCTGCCTTCTACCGAGACGTAACCACCCGGTGGAGAAGCGACCCCCGCCGAGCGAGGCACCCCGCAGCCGGCGCAGGGGGGCGGCCGGAGCCCTGTGCCCGCCCCTGCGCGCAGGGCCGCCGGTGCGGAGCCCCCCCCCCGGCCCCGGGGAGCGGAGCGGAGCTGCCGGGGGAGGATCCCGCCCCGCTCCTTCCCACGGGCCGCCGGCCCATGGGCGCAGCGGGGCAGAGCGCGGCGGCGGAGATGGCCCTGCTCCCGCGGCGATTCCTCTGCTTCGTGCTGGGTAAGTGCGGGACCCCGGGAGGAAACTTCCCCGGTACCGCTGGCAGCGTTCATGCGGGACGGTGGCAGCGGGAGCGGCTGTCCCGGAGCAGCCCGGCGGTGGCTGCGGGAAGCCCTCTGCCTTCCCGAGCGGGGCCGGGGGGGGTGCGCGGCTGAGAACGGCTGTGCGGCACCGGCCGCCGCCTCCCTGACTTCACCGCCGACCTCTTTAGTCCTGAAATCTGCGGAGCCTCCAGCTGGGCTTTGCTGGCAGGGCGGAAAGCAGGTGGAAATTAAAAGGAGAAATCGTTCCGAAGCACTGGGAAATAATAAAACSTCCAACTTGGCCTCTAAAGTCAGATGACGATGCTATCGGACGCAGCCTRTTTTGTGTGGGATTTCCTGTTCGGTAGGTGAGATTTACTGAGGCGTGCTCACGCTGGGAGCCGTTTGTTTCAAAAGTAGAAATTAATTACTAARAGACTGCTTTAGGAGTCTCTATTTTCCTATTTCTGACCCAGAGGGAGAGGATGCAGCCGGAAGGGCTCGTTCAAGCAAGCATTTCTAAGCTGAGGTTGGATGTTCTGGGTTTAGCAGGTGATTGACTTAAAATCAGGTTGGACATTCTTGCATTGCCTGATTGTTTTCACGGGGTGCAGCATGCCCTGGTTTCTTTGATGCTCCTGGCATTTCAGATGCAACAGGTAGAGACTTGTGCAGTGCTTGTAACCTCTGTATCCGCAGCAGAAAGCTCAGAAGGATCGCGTATTGGTACTCTGTATAAGAAGTGTGTTTGTTTAAGGTTATTTAAAAGGGAAACCKTGTACCCTCATCCTAACACTGATCTTCCATGAAATCAAAGTGCTCTTTGAGGAAGCATGGATTTCTCCTTCTTCCCCTTCATTCTCCCCTGCAGGTTTTCTCCTCCGAACCCTGGTGAATAATGCATTGAGCTGTGCTGCGYGTAATGGTCTTATGCGTATCACGTAATTAACTATTTACTACTCTTTAGCTGGGGGTTATTCGTGGGGAGGAGAAGGCCGTGCACTTAGACAAAGCACATTCTCCGTGCTCAGTTACGGGGAAAGGCTCCGGGTCCCTGGCTGAGGAGGGAGCAGGCCCATGCAGAAACCTGTGGCTGATACTGCTGCCGGGGAGCACTAATTTCTGCTTAGAGCAGAGATGAAGCCTAACTGTTTTCCCAGTCCCTTTCCCCTTTTCCTGCCCCTTCCTTCTCTTGGTTTGAGCGCTGTAACTCTGAAGAGAGCAGGAGTCGGTGATACTCCAGGCTGCTCTTTTCCATCTCCAGTAGGCTCGGTCACAGCAGGACGTCGAATTTTGAGGTTGCTGATGCTTCTGAGGAAGCAGGCGTTTTAAAATGAAAAGAAATATTTAAAAAAAAGGGGAGAGATAAAAGGGGGGAAAAAAGGTCAGCTAATAGATGTGCCAGGATCTTGCTAACACGAGCACTGAGCTGGCAGACGCACCCGGAGTGCCTCTGCTCAACGCCAGGTCTCAACACTCAGGTGGGGAGCATCGYCTCTGTTCCCGTGGATCGTGCCGCGCACCGTTGCAGGCTCTTCGGGCAGGCAGCAGGGAGCGAGGACGAGTTTTACGGCTGTGTGGTGGCGTTTTTACTGCTGGCTCGTGAGCCCTGCCACTGCCTTGGGACGTGCCCTCGGACAGCTGCCTTTGTCACTAAAGCAAATTGTCAAGGGCTTTATGGACGATGAGTTTTGGGTGGTGGGTTACGATGCTCTCCTCCCCRGATCTGTATTTCTGGGGAGGGGTCTGCCTCTGTAGGCAGCTCAGCCTGAGCTCGGGGGCCTTTGCCAAGCCTGGTGCTGCCCCAGCTCCTCCTTGCTGCGTTCCGCTGCGGTCTGCCGCTGCAGCCCACAGCAGGATGCAGAAGTGGTCTGGGCAGGCCATCTTTCTGTTTCAAAAGAAATAGATACCGTTTGAGATGCTGGATGGCATCCAGAATAAAAGAAGGGGAGCAAGGTTAAGGCTGATAGTGCTTCRTTGTGCCTTTGTTGAGTTGGTCATTTCTGCTTCAAGTCAGAGTGCAGCAACTTCTGCCGCCGGYTGGGAGCATCCTCCCTGCCTTGTGACCACAGCCTCTGCAGGACTTCTTGGTGTGGGGACCAACTCCCAAATTTGCATGCAGTCTGGGCCGTGAGAGGATGGCACAGACCCTCTCCCTGCCACTGTAACACCCCGGCTGTACGAAGCCAGGGTTCAGATCCTGGCAGATCAGCTGAGCTTTCCTCCTATGCAAGAAAAGCCTTTCTCTTAAAGCTCGAGCCTTTCTCTTAAAGCTCAAGCCTTAAGCAGCTTTGCAAATGGCTGCGGAGTCCTTAAAAAGCAGTGATGGYCAGGGTATCGACTGCCTAAAAATAACCCCGGTCTCATTCAGCAGGCCTGAGATCCAGCTGTATCCCAAGGTAACCACTTCCATTAGAGGTAAAATTAGGCTTTTTCTGGTTTTTGGCTGCGGTTCCCTGCAGAGGCTGCTCAGAGAGGAGGGAATGAGCCACGCTCTCGCTCATCGTTACCGGGAGTGGTGATGATTAACACCACGCTCTGCTCTGCAGCCTTACTTGGGTGTTGTAAGGCCTTACCTGAGGGCTGGGTTTCGCAAGGAGACTCGTTATTGCTGGTGGTGATGGATGAAGGAGGGTTACGGCTCGCGAGCCAGGTCAGGGTCACGCAGCTGAGAGTTAACAGGCAAACCCCGTTAGTTCTGCTAAACCCCACGCAGGTTTGCAGAGAGATGGGCCCCACACCCGTGGCACTTCTGCTGCACCGCTTGCCGGAGGTGCTGCAGGGACGTGCCGGTAGCATCCTCCCGTGCCTCCGCGTGCATGCCCAGGGATGCCGGCGGGCACGAGAAGGGCCGGGTGATGCTCGGCGCTGGTGCTTGCGGAGCCGCGGTGCCTCTCACAAACGTGCTAGCAGGCGGCTGGAGATCCCTCGGGGACGCACGTTCCCCACGCCAGTGTTTGCTGTCGCTTCCCGTGCCCGCTTTTGCTGGCACACAGTGCTGCTTTGATTTCTTTCAGGTTTAGATAGCGAGATAAGAGGGAATTGCCAATCAGGCCAGTAAAACATCGATATCGTATTGACTCCCCGCATCTTCTGTGTGTGCTGTACAGCATTCTGTTTGCATATTCTACAGAAAGTGATGCTTTCTTAAAAAACAAAACAGTTATTGGCACTATTTATGATCTCTCTTGGAAAATACAAGATTATAAAATACAAAATTACAAGTGCCTTTGTATCCTCTGTTCGGCTGCTGGGACCCCTGGAGTCGGGAGAAAAGGTAGCAACTTAAAACCTTTGGAGTTCTTCAGAGTGGTTTAAACTGTCTTAAGTCCACATATAAACATCACGACTTTGATCCCTGAACATCGGTCCAAGATGCCTGCAGGAGAGGAGGCGGCAGTGAGAGGAGATGCTTTGGGTTTTCTGTACGTACCTGCGTACCTGTATACTCCCTTTGCCCTGTAACCATCCTTAAACCATTCCACCTTACACCTTAATACCATCAATCAGTGCTTTGCAGGCTGTAGTCAGCCGATCACTTGAATTTCCTGGACTCAAAAATAACAGTAATAAGAAAATGTTAACACTAAAAGGAACAAGAAAGGAAAACCTCTGCCTGTCAGCAGCAGCTTTGCGAGACAGGTGGCTGCACCGCCACCGCAAAATGTTGCAGTGCGTTAGGATTATTTGTGTCTTCCTTCACCCCAAAACACACTCAGTAAAGCGTGTTATTTGAGCTCGAGCACCTCTTTTAGAACCTCTTGCTTTAAAGACTAATTGAGGGCTCCCGTGTCTCTGGGAAGATCCTCCTAAATATTTAGAGCATGTTGTGTTATAAATCCCTGACAATGAAGTAAAACATTCCTCCTCCCTTTCAGAGCATCTCTGAGATGGAGAGGACTCGAGGCTTCCTATACAGTAAAAGAAAAGTATGTGAGTAGTGCAAAAGAAATTACTTCACCGTGTGTAATTTCACGTACTGCTCCCATATGTGCCAGCTCTATTCCTATAGAAACCAGTGGYGTATGGGTTTGGTCGGCTGGATACAGGCTGCGTTCTCCAGTCAGGAAGCCACTTGGCTTTGAGAAATTGAATTGCATTTATTAACTCTGAAATGCTGTTGAATTAAACAGCCGTTAAGCACTGACACTGTAATTTCATATTTGTGATGACCCTGGAGGTTGTGGGTAATGAAAATATAAATGCCGTGTCCTGGAATGAAATTAGAGACCTCACAATCGCTAAAAATGGAGTTGGCATCCTTCATGTTTTCAAAGGGCTGGAAATCAATATCGGGTCATTACAGAGTTGAGGGAGGTCTTGGAAAGCTGCGGGTGGAAATCCGGAGTTACTGCTCTGCCCTAGCAAGTTCCCTCTGCCTCCCTAACYGGCTGCAAAGTCTGGCCCTGTCGGTATTAGCGGGCACGTTTGGTGGAGGTTTTGRCCCCAAAGCAATGGTTGTGGTCGCAGCCCTTGCCGGCACAAACCACGCACCGAGCAAGGACTGAAAACACCTTGGGGCAGCACTGGGTYCGGGGAGAGAGGAGCGTTAAAATCTGCTTACAGGGGATATGCAGCGTGTTTCGACTTGGTCAAATAGCTAAACACCTTTTCCTCTTCTAAAAGATAATCACGGCTAGGGTTTGCTGAGCAAATTGCTGCTGTGGATAGGTGAGTACCAGGGAATCCCGAGCCCGGGGTGCCGTGGCTCTGCCCTTGCGCTGCTGCGGATGCTGCCTACGAGCTCGGTGCTTTTAATCAGCAAATCCAGTMATGAACCTGCTTAACGGTTTCAGTCCCTTGTCTCTGCGCTTCTACAACTTGAGCTTTTCGGGATTTAAAACCACAGCCTGACACCTCRGGAAAGCATCCCAGCGGGGCTCTGCGCCGGGAAACGGGCAGCAGCCTGGGTTGAAAACCTCCGGCAGCGCTGGATTTCAACCGGAGGGCAGGATGCGATCCGTCCGGGCTTCCCCGTATCCTTTAGGTAACGTTTGTTGGGAAAACGGCAGCGCTCTGTGTGGGTGAGTTGCGGAGAAGTGCCATCTCCGCGTGTTATTCAGCTGGAAGGAAAGAAAACCGCATCGAGAAACCTCTGTTAAAAAGGAAAATAAATTGCTCTCGGGCTGCTCACGTGGCTCAGCAACAGATTTTAGTCTGGAAACTGTATCTTGAAAGTATTTAGTCAAGCTGCTGTTCTTTGCAGCCTGTGATGAATGCACCAACAAGACAGTGMAGCTCTTTATTTTGGTTTTCTCCCTAATTAATTTTTGTAGTTATTTATTTATTATGTGCTTCTTTGGAGGCAGTCTGTTTGAGTGAATAACATTTGCCTGGGGACCGATTTTTTTCTCTCGAAGGTAGTTCAGTAAAATGGTTCATAGTCCCACATATCCAGAATAATCCACRTTTAACGCACACAAACCCACTGAAACCTGAACCGACGGCGTGTTGTCTCCAAACTGATGCCGGGCACTTTTAACCTTGGTGTTAGTTTCCCTGTTCTTATTATAGCCTCAATCAACTGAAATAGCCGAAGGAAAAAATAGTCTGGGGAGGGGGGGAGAAGAGCACCTTTGCCTCTAGCACATTCTTGAGATCTTGAGCGTGGTGGCCGCTCGTTTCTCTCTGGCTTTCTGCAACAAGACCAGCCCGGCTTTGAGACCCAACCGACATCTGGCCTCTTTTGGCATCCCATGCTTTGCTGATGTTTTAAAAATAACTCTAAAGCACGGGTCTAATGCCGGGTGAAGGTGCYGGGGTGATGATGGTGGAAACCACTGTCCTCCCCTGGTAGGCAGGGGAGAGGCGGCTGGTTCCYGGGGGTGGCATCCCTTCAGCCCCTGGAAGCTGCTGCCGACCGCACGGGCTGTTTGCRAAAGATGGGTGCGCAGAGTTAAATGGGGATCCCTGGTTCGGCTCATCTAGGTCAGCGAGCTGGTATTTGATGGTGATAATGGTCAGACCCGATCTGAACTAGGAACGGGTAAAGCCAGTGAGGTCAGGGCTGCACCATCCTGCATCTCCRGTGCGTGTCTAAAACCTGCGTTTTTCCTCCATTAATTTAATCAAGGCGGATTATTTTTTAAAAGACCCCGCTATTCGATAAGGATATAATTATCTTTATAACTAACTGCTCATGGCAGATTTTTCCCTCTCCTGATTTGCTAGTCAGCCAGCAGTTGGTTTTTAGCATGCCTGGGGTTTGATTCCCATTCTCCTTCCTCCCTTCTCAGCTGGTTTTGATTTTATTTTACTTACTAAATGAATTCTTTGGGGGAAAGAAAAGTATTTGTCATTCTGCCCTAYGCAGAATCAAGTCTAGGGACATGTAAAGCTAGTCCCGTGCCTGGAAATGTGCTTGGCAGCCGCTAACAGATAACGAGGACATACCATAACTCGTGCTGATACATCTGGGAAACTGAGGCGAGGAGAGAAATTAGACCTGGATTCTGGCTCTGTGAACAGCCTATTTCAGTGTAATTAGTAGTTAATATTATTTAACAGCAATATTATATGGCAAAAAGCGAATCCCTTGTGACCCAGCTAAGCAGGACTGTCCTTCACTGGGCAATGTGTTCCAAAGTACCAGCGTTTATTTTGCATTTTAATTTTTATCAAATATTCTGCCTCTTACAAGAGCCATTATGTGGAAAACTGTATCAGAACGAGGTTAAATTATCCTTCGTTTGGGGAGGGGTCAACTGTTGTGTTGTAGGTGCAGGAAAGCTGCTTTCGGAATTGCTCTATAGAATATTGARCTTGGAAGAAGAATAAGAGAGTGCAGCAGTATCTGTGCTACCCGAGCATCTCCTGAGCATGGCAGGGATCCAGCCAGAGGGGCTGGGGAAACTGTTTTCTGTGGGCTYGTTGAGGGAAGCACTTGATACTTTTGTGAGTCACTATATCTTGCAGTAATTTAGTGCTTTGGAAGCCTTACACCATCCCAAAGCATGTCCATGTTTCTTAAATCCCTCAGAGCCTCGGAAAACTAATCACTTTGATATTTAGGAGAACTGGAGTTGTCCTTTCCACGCAGAACCTAAATGCCTTTCATCTGATTTATTAACTTGGTGTAGAGAAGGGGGACTTCATCCAGTGGGACCTGCTCCTAGAAATGTTRTTCCCCTTCATTTTATTACACAAAGCAAAATAAATAGATAGCTTTTTTTTTTTTTYCCAGCCAGCACTAATGAGATATTTTGCATACAGCTGAACATAATCATGAAACCCAAAAGGGTATCCAAGGTTTTAATTTTGGCATCCTGTTGTGCCTGCGAAGGAACGTAGTGATTTATCTATCGAGCTGATACTTTGATTTGTAGCCATTTAGTTTTTTGCTAGGATGGGGGTGTTTGAGTTTTTGCTATCATTTTATAGTTACCCTGAGCATTACAAGAGGGGACRAAATTGCGGGGGGGGAGCAAGGACAGGGCGGCATGGGTCACCCATGGGCAGGGGGGAYGGCAAGGCAGGAGCTCTGCCGTGCCGATGCCGGGCGTGAGGCGGGCAGTGTTATCGGAGGCAGGCGAAACCCCGCGTGGGCAGGCTGAAGGCTGCAGTGGTTTCCATTTCAATCTCCCAAATTGTTTTCCTCCTCCCTGCAGAGCTGCCGCCCCCGGTGCAGGGGACCCCGTCGCCGGCTGCAGGACCCCCCGATGCCTGGGGAGAAGCATCTCCGAAAGGCGCTGCAGGCCTGGTCCCTTGTCCCTTGGGAAAGCAGCTGCTGCGGCAGGCAGGGCAGGCGCAGGTCCCCGGGGGGACGGGCAGGGAAATCTCCATTATTGTGTCGTCCCTTTGGCAGGCAGCGAGAGCCGGGACGCGGTGAGGAGGTGTCGTGCTGGGAAGAGAGATGAGGGCAAAGGATTCCTGACCCRTGTACCGGCCGGCTTCGTTAGCCCGCCGCTTGCATAAGCGGCCCTAATTAGGGACCTAGCTACGGAGCTGATGGCCGGGCGCAGCGGAGCGTGCTGCAGCCCCGCTCCTTGCGGGGCCGCAGAGCCAGGACGGGGCGGCGGGGTCCGGGTGCTGGCTCCAGCGAGCGGGGAACCGGAGCTGCTCCGCTCGCTTCTCACCGCAGCTGGGGGAACCACATGCAGCGCTCGGGTGCAACGTGCTTTGGTAAAAACGTGATGCCCGGTATTGCTTCAGGGCGAGCCGTAGATGGTGCGTTTATCGAATGATCATCGCGCTGCCAAAAAAATAGGTAGGGATGTAGTCCTGGGCAGAAACGGTAGCTCTTTGGTGCTGYGTGCCCTGTTTGCAGGTACGAGGAGGGGACCGGGAAATGCAGCGTGCCGGTACGGGGCTGCTCTGGTCACTGGGCTGGCGTTTGTGCCGAGAGCCACGTCCGGCTACCGGCGTGCAGCTGAGCTGGAGCCGATGCTTATTCGTGATCCGCCTGTTTCCGTTTGACCTTCTCCAGTTACCGCCTTTTACCGTAAATAAGTCTTCATGTCCGGTGATGTTTATCCCCAGAAGCGTTTTCTGGAGCACCATCGCTCTGCCTSCAGCCTGGCTTTTGCAAGGTGCCGCCCTCGCGCTGGCTGCGCTCCCACGCTCATCGAGGCCACGGTCCCCCAGAAATGGGACTTCTGGGGACGCTCCTCTGGAAGCAGCGGTGGGACGGCGCTGGCAGGACTGCAGCGCGCTCTTCAGACCCACCACGACGTGTTTCGTTCCCGAAGATGTGGAAGCCTTTGGGAGGACATCTGCCACCTGAGCTTTCTGCGTGGCCAGGTCCCTAACAGGGGACCGTCCCCAGCCTGGCAGAGCAGGGACTGACTTTCTGTATTGATTCTGCATTCGGGTATCCGCTGTCTCCCAAGCCAGCAAGGTTTTACACTGACCCTCGCCACAGCTTACGCCCCTGGCACGGCACTTATGCCGTGGCACCTCCCGCCACGGTGATCTCATTTTGTTGGGATTGAGTGGAATTAGCTGGCAAGTATTTATTCAGGGTTGGGGGAGGCTGTTTYGTGAGCAAGCCCGGACGGAGGGAGATGCGGCGCACAGAGCCGGGAGGCCCGCGGCGATGCTCTGCCCTGGGACTGCAGCGCCTGCAGCTCGCTCCCCAAAGCAGCACGAGCAAAGCCACAACCACGTCCGTGTTTTTTCAGGGGAATATCTGATTTCCTAAAATTGAGCTTTCCTAACCCTGTCTCTTTTCATTTAAAATTTTTTCCTTGCCGTGAGGCTTTTTTTCCGCCCTCCCAGCCTGAGTGACTTCTATCCCATCCGAGTTTCCCGAGTCCTCAAGTTCTTTGAAAGCTTTTGTGGCTTCACGRCGGTGAAGCTGTCGGACAGGTAAAATACAGGCTGAGCCCTCCATCTGCAGACCTCGCTGGGGAGCTCCGGCCATGCTTTGTAACCGCGTCYGTGCCGTGCTTACAGACCGCTCTCTTCAAGTAGGAACGGGGTAGTTTCCTTCTGCTGCTCCATCTGCAGCCCCCCGGGTTGGAGGGGAGGCAGGGAGGGAGGGATGCTCCTTCTCTTCTCCAAAGCGAGTGGTGGCAGCGTGTCCAAGACATCCTGGGATCAGCCTTCCCAAGTGCTGGGAGAAGGGCAGATATTCCCCCCACCTCTCAGCATCTGCTCTGCCTCCGAAATCTTCGCTGCGCAGTGACTCAGCGGCGTGTTGAAAAATCCCTGCTCCCTTTCGGCACATGAAAACCCCCGAATCCCATTAATTGTCTCTTAATTTGCATCCTGAATGGCTATGTTGGGAAGGAAAATCCTGTAGATTAAGGGACGGTGTCACAGCACGCCGAGTRAACAAGCATGCAGCAGGCAGGGGAGGCAGAGGCTGCCTGGTTTTGGGACCCGAGGATACTCCAGAAGTATCGGGGAGCGGGTTTGGGACAGAGCAGCTCTCTGAATTAATGCTGCCGGGATGAGAAATGCCCTTCTCACRTTAAACAAGATGGTGGGTTACTGCTTTGGGTGGCCAGTGAGTCCCTCCTTGTCCTGACGTCCTCGAGCTTGACTCCGGCTGTGTGCCTGCGGGTTGCTGGTGAGGGGGACAGGCTCTTCCCATGGCTCATCCGCCGCCTGCCACGCACCTGCATCCCTGCGGCAATTCGGAAATAGGAGCATCTCTGCGAGGACTTCGAACACCTCCGCTTATTTTTGAGGTCCCTAAACTGGATGCAGGGAGCCTGGTGCTTTGCTGTGGTGAAAGCGGCAGCAGCTCATCCAGGYGTGCATTAATAGATGAAGGTTTTGAGACGCTTGAAGAGCTACATATCATCCATTTTCCTTGGCCAACTTTATTTGGTCGGAGGTGACAGCAGGGTAGCTCTGGCAGCTGCAGGCTTGGTGGGTGGGTGGCTGTGGGCTCCTTTTCTGCCTGTTATTTTGCAGTTATGGCTTTTTTGCGTCTCCAAGTGYTTTACAGAAGAGACGGAGATGATGGTCCTCGCCTGCAGTTGAGGAAAGGGAGGTGCCTTGAGTTAAAAGCTGTTTCTCGGGGCAGGAGAGCGCCTGGAGCAGGGGGGCTGTGCCCGGGGAGGGCAGYGTGGAGAGCCCCGTGCTCTTGTCCCGCCACGTTTGCTGGGCTCGGAAGGAAAAGGTGTCCTGAGCCGTAACGCAACGCTTCTCTAACCTGGGCTGGGAAATCACCACGAAGGAGATGCTGAAAGCCTCCACAGACGTTCCCCCATAGCGGACTGGTAGCAAGAGGGAAAGATGCTGGAGATTAAATATTGCCAAGCTTGGAAGGGAGGAGGGGACCAGAGGAGCTGCCTGGGGAGAAGTTGGGCTCAGCCTTCATGGGAAGGGATGGGGATGGGGATGGGGATGGGGATGGGATGGGGATGGGGATGGGATGGGTTGGGATGGGATGGGATGGGATGATCCTGTGCTGGTGGTGGGGCTCAGGCAGGCTGCTTGAGGAGGGGATGGGTCTCTGTCTGCCCCACGATCGCCTGCAGAGTTTGGGTACCTCCATCCATCTTGCTGTTCCCAAGCCACTGCACGGCCCTGACAGCCCCAGGATCCCAGCAGCTTGGRGCCTGACCCAGCTGGGCAGGGGGGAGAGCCTTTAAAAATACATTCCCCGTGCAAAACGGGGACAGAAATAGCATCCCCTGCCAGGACTCGGAGGTTTCGTTTGACTGCGGGGGCACGTCCCAGGCTGTCAGCAAGCAGAGGTGTTAGCAGWTGGCTCCCTCCTTTCTGACTGGGAGATAAATAGTGTTGAGCCACCTACCCTGTYGTTCCCCAACACCAACGTCCACGTTTTTCTGCCCACCCAGCTCCAGCCGAAGGGGGTTACACGTTTGCTAAGCACCAGCTTCATTTTTCCCTGATGAACCAAGRGAGCGTTTGGAAGCTCTGAAGCCCTCACTGAGCTGGCAGCTGCCCAAAGCAGCCCTGGCAGGAGGGATATTTTTAAGCAGAGGGTGCCGGACCCTTCCCAGGGGTGCCGGGGCTGCGGATGCTGGAAGGGGCAGTTGTGCCTATCTTCCTGCTTCTCCCCAGCTGGCGTGGGTGACTTCCCCTCTCTCTCGTGCTTCTTGGCATGAGGTTTCTTGTGCAAGACCTGAGCTTCCTGCTAGGTTACGCAGTAGTTTGGTTTTTAATCCCTATCCGGAGCTGTGCCCCAYGGGGGTCTTCAGAGCCTGGTGCAGAAGGTGCTCCTCAGATGGGTGGGCTGCAGAGGAGCTTGGTCCCCAGCGCCGGGCTTGTACCTCTGTTGGGGCTCAGCCTGCTTTTTGGAGAAAACCTTTGACTTTCTAATACCACCGTGGGGGCCGGAGGCTACTTACAAAGCGGCAGGCTGGAAATGCCCCCCGTGCCGAATCTGGCTCTGTCTGGGGAGCACAAAACCGGGCGTAGGAGAAGGTGTGGATAGGTACAGGCAGGTGGTCAGGGACGTCCCCGGGGCAGGTTTGCAGCAATGCCACCAGTTCCCATGTTGGCAGCATGCGGGTGCCAGCCGGAGCCCAGCCCAGCCCTTTACGTGCGAGCGCTGCTGGGAGCGGTGGGTTTATTTTTAGTCCTGCGAGCACTTGCTCCGTCCCCCGTGAAACCATCTGCTGCCTCCAGCGGGGCTGGTTTGTTGGCTTTGAGTCAACAAAGCAAAACCCCTCCCAAGTTTTCCATTTTTTGGCTGCAAACCGAGATGTTTTTCACGCTCATCTTCTGCCTCCTGTCCCCACGTCCTCTCCCCACCCTCCCACGAGTGTTTTGGATGAGGAGTTTCGGGCTGGATCYGATCCTTCCCTCGGCTTCATGCTTCAACGTGGGCAGAGCACCAGRGTGCCGGGAGGGGACTCACTCCGATGCAACCCAGGGATGCTCCCAAGGGTGCCCAAGCCCTTTTGGAGGGGGTAGCAGATGCTCACCAGGCTTAAGATGAAAACTGGAGCTTAATTATGTTAAGTTACTAATTAGCAGCAGACGTGGTGGCTCTGCTGAGTGAAAGCGGAGATGCTCAGAAATGCCCTTGGTGAGGACCGGCTCGGCTGGTCTGTTTGTAAATGTGGGTCCCAACACGAAGGGAAGGATTGAAAAGCAAAATGAGGCAGCCTGAGGCTAATGAACGTGTGCTCCCCACATACAGAGCGGCTTCCAAGGCTTCCCAGGGCTGTGCCTGCAAAATCCCCCCGCTCAAAAACCTGCTGTCCCCGAGCCATGCGGTACCATCAGCGGGGACGCGGGGCTGTGGTCCCCGCTGGAGGTTTTTGTCACCAGGGCGAGTGGCCCGGCAGGGACGGCTGTGAGTCCAAGGGGGCCGGGGGATGTTGGCCATGAGAGTGGGACAAAATCAGGTTTGGGGATAGCCACAAGCGACCGTCTCCTTCCCAGCATTGGTCCCAGCTGGTGAGTACCCGGTTTGGCAGCACGCAGTACGTCTGTCCGGCTGGGCTCAAGCTCACAGGTTCGTACCTGCCGGGGCAGGCTGCGTCCCGTGGATGGGGACGTGGCAAAGGCAGGGCTCAGAGCACGCTCAGCAAATAAGCTCCAGATTTCCAGCTCTTGTTGGGTTTTGTTTTGCAGCCGGGTCCAAACCACGAGGCTTGTTCTCAATGAAACAGAGCAAACAACCGCACCGAAAAGGAGGGGGGAAACACACTGTTTTCATCTCGGGCTTGTTGAGAGAGCTAATCGTTTCACAGGGTGGGTCMCAGCATTTGGGAGAAGCCCAGGAGAAGATACTGGGATGTTTGTTCTTTGAGCCCAGAGCTTTGGTGGTGCTCGGGTTTAGCTACRTGTGGCTTGTTCATTGCCAGCCCTGCTGTGAGTATCACTTTGCAATTATCTGCGATCTTTTGGGGTTTAATGAGACCTCTGAACTTTTAGATGAATAGCTGGCTAATTTCTGCTCTTTGCTATGAAGCCCTGAATGGTTTCCACCAAAAAAACCCTGCTGGTCCAGCCATAGCCAGGACGGTCTGGTGACTACTCTGCACGCGTAGTCAAATAGTTTTATCCTTCACTGAGCACCATCAAAGGGTGTTGTGGGCTTGGGGGAGTCAAGCTCCCCGTTTGCTAAACAGCAGCGAGCTACAGCCGTGTTGGGTGGCTCTGGCAGCCCCTCCAACAGCACCCAGTGGGTGCCACTGAAAGGGTTCACAAATTAGGGTGTCTCCGGTTRCCGTCCTATATAAGAGCCTCCATCAAGGGCTTCCTTCTTGGATGAGACTGCAAACGGGGAGTGCAGTCCAGGCRCTGGGTGAGGAGCCTTCATCTGCAGGAGCCACGTGGCCGATGGCTTGGGGCTGCCCTGGCTACATCAGGAGAAACTCAGCAAGCCAAGAAGGACACGGCGTGTGAGTCCACCTTGGTGGGATCTCCCCAAAAATGTGACTGCCTTACYTGGRACTCGCTGCCCATATATCCCCAGCRCGCACGCATCATGGGTGGCATCCAGAGGTCAAATGGCAGAGGCCCAGGGCACGAGGCTTGCAAAAAATGCCGACAGGCTCCGTCGTGATGCCTGGGAACCGGGTCCGTCAGCGCTGGCATTGCTTTGACCTCCGGTGCCATGCCAGCCTGAAATGCTCATCTGTTCTCAGGCTCCGTGGTCCTCCCTGCCTCCACCTCCCCCTGGGGTCGGCTGCACGCCCCGGCAAGAAGAGCCCTAGAAGTCCCAGAAAACTGAGGAGAAAATGGCCGGAGACCAAGGAATTATGCAGAGGGGAYGGTGATGTGAAATGCAAAACTTTTCTTGCAGAGAAAGGGCTTTCTGCTGGTGAGCTGTGGCAAGTGTGCGGGCTCTGCAGCGGTGGCAGGAGGAGAAGGAGGAGGTGGTGTCCACCAAGTTGTTTTCTGGAGCTGTGAGCCCAGAGCTCTTGGCCCAGACTCCAGCTATAAGAAGTGCAACAGGAGAAAGTCCAGTTATGTTTTTTTAACAATTCAGGGCCAACACTGTTTTTCTGCTGAAATACTTGAGCGACTTGGGGTTTTTTGCAGCTAACCCTCAGTAAGCTGAACCCTGGTAGGCGTTCACTGGGACTCTCCAGGACATCAATCCCAGGGCAATCAAGAGGATCTGGGATGCCTGAAAAAGCCTTCCTTCCAATCACTTCCTCACCACCGCTCTCCGATGATCCGGAGGCAAATTAAGGATCCTTAAACTTATGTCTTTTAACAGGCAATCAGTGCTCCTCTCGGCAGGGAAGGGCGTTCATCAACAGTCGCGCAGGTCCTTGCACTGAGGATGGTGCCGCCTTCCAGCAGAAGACGTATTTGTATGCAGAAGGCAGCGCGCACACATGCTGCAAGGATGAGTTTTGGACGGCTCGCAGTGGTATCACCTATATGGATGCATAGGCTGGGGAGGCATGGGAAGACGAAGATAACCCCCTGCTCCACGTCTAGGTGGCACCTAAAGACCAAGTGGGGCTTTGGAGGTATGTTCCCAGAGGACCACTGCGTTCCGCAGCTCCCGATGCCATTTTTCCCAAGGGAATGGGAGTGCCGGGGGCACATGAGAGCTCTTGGAGGCAGCTCAGCCTTGGTATAGTCGGGTTTTGGAGGTCATTTATTCAGCAGCTACTTATAGCCTTCGCAAATGGATGCTGCTAAGTACAGAGACGTGACCACTCCGGAGCTCAGTTATTTCCAGCTCACTGCAGCTGACTTACGCCGCCTCCGTCAGCAGGGCTGAGAGGGGAAGGAAAACCTTCTGGAATGAGAGCCAGGAGATAGAAAAATCCCTCCTGGCTTTTTTTTCCCCTGTTATTACAAACCCTGAGCCCATCCCAGCCTGACGGGTTGATAAACGTGGGCTTGGGGGAAATCTGTGAAGCAGCAGGGAAATACCCGTGGGTTTAGGTGGGGGCCATGTAGAAACATGGCAGGAGCTTCTCCTCGCTTTGGCCTTAAAATGTGCATTTAAAGCTAAAGCCAGTTCTCCCTGGCCAGCTGAAAACAAAAGAACTTTTCGGCCTCGCTGTGCCCAGCTCCATCCTCACAGTGTTTACACAATGGGCTCTGTTGAGCCTTGCTCCTCATGGATGCTCTTTGCCTCTGATGTATAAAACAAAAGAGCCCTTTACAATGACATTAAAAATCAAATGTCCTCGTGAAATGTCTTGGTCACTGGTTGATGGGTCTGGTTTCCCCCAGTCCCCCAGGGAAAAGAATTTGCAGACAGACCCCACGTGTAGGTATGGGAGATGTGGTAGGAGATAYGTCTTCCAGGAGCGTGGTCTCTGCACCACTCCTTGGGATTACCAAGCCAAGCCTTGGCTGTTGGCATCTGCAACGTTCACCACTGTAGAAGGCCGGGGAGGGGAAAGAAAGGTGGTGCCGTGCCTGCGAAGGACCTTCAGAGCTGAGACAAGAGGGAGGAACAAAGTGCAAGCGTACAACTCGTGCTCGGGGGTGACAAAGCCCGTCTCCTGGCTCTGTCCCGGCTGCCCACACCTGTACTCAGCCCACGGCCACGTCCAGCCCAGCGGTGTCTTTTGAGCTGCTTTGATTGATTGGCAAGTGCTTAAAGCTCCCTGGGTTTTTGTTTTCACTTGGTTTAGGTTGGTTTTTTCTTTTTCTTTTAATCGTAGGACTCATTTTCATGCTGACTACCAGACATACGTGGCTTGCAGCTACTCAAGCAGGTGTTGCAGCCAGTTTGCGGTTCTCGGTTGCTTCATCCCCGTGGTTTATGTAGTGTTTCTCCTCTCTCCACCCAAGGTGRAGCCTCCTGCTCAGCTCTTTTCCTGTAGGTCCGTTCTGCAGGAGCAGCTGCGTGGTCGTCGGGAAATGTTTGGGCATCTCTAAGGATAGTTGTTTTTGTGCTACAAGTGATGACTTGTCCCTAGGCTCATCYGTGCTAATTGGGAGTGGGGAGGAGCGAAGCCAGGCGAAGGGCAGCCTGGCCATGCTCAGTTAACTTCTGCTTCTCTTTCTTCTTGGGCTGTATCGCTGTTGAATTTCTTAAAGCGGCTTTGTCTTCCTCAATTTCTCTCGGCGCTTTGCGTGTCTCACTCATTTCTGCCTGGCTCCGTTTCCTCCTTTGCTCCTCAATCCCCTCGGCCGCTCATCCGGCCGCTTTTTAATCTGTTCTCCTCCCCTGCTCTCCTTTCTCCCCTTAGGCAGCTCTCTCCTGCTCTGCACTCCACGCGTTCGCCGGCGACGTTTTCTCTGCAAGCTGTTTGTCGGCCGCGTGATGGGCGTAATRTTTGCAGGGCGCTTGTCCTTTGCCGTCCGGTGCACGGTCTTCCCCGAGGGGTGACCCCTCGGGGTGGCACCTGAAGCTCCCTTGGATTCTGGTGCTCCTTCAGCCGCGTCRCTTGTTCACTTGATTTACCCAGATTTGAAGGGATGGGAAGGGGAGAAAAGCCTCCCAGCCATCAATCATCCCTAAGCCTGCCCAGACCGAGATTTGCAGTCCAGTAAAAGTATTGCACCTTCCCTCCTCCTCCTCCTCCTCCTCCTCCTCCTTCTCCTCCTCCTCCTCACGCAGCGCTTCAGCATCCCAAACCTTCCCATTTCAGACCAGGGCTTGTCTCTGGCTGAGGTCGTGCTGTGCAGGTGCTGTGGGGTGAGCCCCTGGGCGGTATTAGTTGGGGAGAGCTTTAGATTACAATAAACTCGGTTTCATTATTGCAGCAGTGAGGGTTTAATGCTCCTTAACTCCCTTTCCTTGGCTTGATAGCTCACGTTGTCTTATCTCGAGCTGGACCGAAGCGACTGCCGCGGTGGGAGGCAGCGTGGGAGCCCTGCAGCCATCCAGAAACCTCGCCCAAGGGTCAGGGGGGTCCCTCGCCACCCAAATCCCCCAGCGGGTCTTCAGTTCCCACCCATTGCCATAGGATGCTGGTACCTAAGCGCGCCGAGGACTTGGGGGCTGCAGAGGGACCGCTCAAGGAGGTCATCCCCCGGGCAGCAGCTGCTGATGACGTCCCATGACTTTCATATGCAGACCGCTAAATAAGTAGTTGAATTCTGTTTTGTTAAAAAAATAAGATAAAAATAAAAATAAAGCCCCACGCTTTTGCACAGAGTTATTCATGTGTAGCAAAAAATAGAGCTGGTATGCGATGCCTGCCTGCAATGTACTCCAGGAGCTGCAAAGGCACTAGCTGGCACTTTGGGACCAARGGAAAGATATTATATATAGCCAGGCTCAGTAAATCATTCCTCCGAAGGTTTTTTTTTTTCTTCCAGCCTGCTCCCTCTTCCGTTTGTAGCATTACCGTCCTTTTCCCTTTCCACTCGCTAGCAACATTGCACTAATTGTACACAAACTTGTAGGGAAGTAAGCAGCATCTCTTCCTTCTCTGGTCCCAAGCCAGAAGGCACCGTGTAGCAGGGACACGTACCCAGAGGTGAATTAAATCAGCGCCGTGCAGCCAGAGATGAATTTCACCGCGCTTGTCCCTGCGCTCCATCGGAGATGGATGTTTGTTTCCAAGTGAGGCACCGTGCAGATAATTTTTAAGGGGTCCTTTGCTCAGCAGCAGGGATCTGGCCAGGAGCCGTGGGGTTTTTCCCCAACTTCCCCCGCACCCTTACTCTTTTTGTAATCTGCAAAACTGGGAATTTAAAGTCCAAAGACGTGTGTCAAGTGATCAGCAGAGAATAAATCTGCGTCCTTACTTATTTATGACTTACCTGGTGTATTTTGAATAATTGATTTATCTAACGCCGGGCATTTGGGACGGTAATGGAGGGTCAGAGGGATGTGAAGAGGGAAATAAAACCCTGAGAAGGAGGCTTTGAAGAAGCTGGTTGAGAGTGGGGTTGCTTTGACGTCCAGCTTTGCTTTGGCAGATGCCCTCTGCACCGCGCGGTGGGGGGCAAGGGGCGGTCGTTGGGCCACGACCTGCCGCGGCAGAGCCTAACCCCCCTCGCCCCTTGCCTGTCTTCCAGCCCATCACTTCATCGCGGCGACGGCGTGCCAGGAGGCGRACTATGGCTGGATGATCCGGCACTACTGCCTGAAGCAGTTCCAGCTCAGCATGGAGGGCATCGGGCAGCGGCTCTGGTGCGACTGGGACGAGACCGTGGGGTAAGTGAGGTGCCTCTGCTCACCGCTCCCTTCCTGGCATCCTGGGACCGCCTTGCACCCATCTTTGATTTTGGGGTGTAAGGAGGTCAGCGGTGGGTTTTATTTCATGGTGGGGAACAACTGTGCCATTTCACTCCACTCTGCAAGTGCTGATGCTGCCCTGGCTCCATCCCTGCTGGGTCCAGCTGAAGGGGCTTCCCCGTCCCAGTCGCTTGTGGAGGGCGGCCACGGGGTGGGCTTGGAGGRGAGAGCAGTGGATGTTGTCTACCTGGACCCYATTGAGGCTTTTGACACCRTCTCCCRTAAGATCCTCACAGACAAGCTGATGAAGCGTGGGCTGGATGAGCAGGCGGTGAGGTGGGTTGAAAACAGGCTGAATGGCCAGGCCYGGAGGGTGGTGATCATTGGACAAAGACTGGTTGGAGGCCAGCAACCAGCAGTGTACCCCAGGGGTCAATGCTGGGTCCAGTCCTGCTTAATGTCTTCATTAATGGTCTGGGTGATGGGGCAGAGTGTACCCTCAGCAAGTTTGCAGATGACACCAGA
>JASVER010000199.1:22013-116574 GCA_030449065.1 Oceanodroma leucorhoa | reverse complement strand
AGGGGGGATCTTATTAAGGTATATAATATCTGAAGGGAGGGTGCAAAGAAGATGGAGCCAGGCTCTTCTCAGTGGTGCCCAGTGACAGGACCAGAGGCAATGGGCACAAACTGAAGCACAGGAGGTTCCCTCTGAACATCAGGAAACACTTTTTCACTGTGAGTGTGACTGAGCACTGGCACTGATCACCCAGGGAGGTTGTGGAGTCTCCATCCTTGATCCTTGGAGATATTCAAAAGCCATCTGGACATGGTTATGAGCAACCAACTCCGGGTGGCCCTGCTTGAGCAGGGGTGATTGGACAAGAGGAGGTGGACCTCCAGAGGTCCTCTCCAACCTCAACCATTCTGTGGTTAAATGGGCTTTCAAGGAGCCCAACCTAAGCRGTGTTTGGAAATCAGGGTGGTGGTCTTGCTCAATACGGTTATGTCCATATGAAGAAACCACACGCCCCAGTGGCAGAGCTTCCACTCGAGAAGACCACTCTTCTCACTGTCTGCTACATGCTGGGTATCGRTGTGTTAATAAGGCAGTAGACTGGAATCCCCGTCACGCCTCCGTTACCTCTTCTGTTAACTCACTGCTCGATGGACATATTTTCCATGAGATTTTTCTTTTTTCTCAGCACTCAGGTTCTCCAGACAGTCCAAAATGCCCTAACTCAGCTAGAAAACCCCACAATCCGCGGAGATGCTCTCAGACCTGATGAGAAGAATCCCAGGCTGGTCCACCAGACCTGCTGGCTCGCCCGCTACTTCCAAAAGTTGTGTGTTGATTTTTCTTAGCAACTAGCGGGAGAGGCTGGCATGGTACGGCATGACAGTCTTCTGCTAAGCCTCCTGTTTGTAATCAGTGTCAGGGAATTAGCGGTGATTTATGACTTAGGAGAACTGGAAATGCGGTCTGCTTTCCTGGTGGAGCACTCGGCAACATCCTCGGGGGGATAATGAGGGTGATAAGGGAACCCTACTTAATGCGGCAGCATCAGGGAGAGCARGGATATTGCATATGGGGAACGTGCTGCTCTGGGCGGGGGTTTTTTGGCTTTTTTGGCATTTCTTTTTTTTTTTTTTTTTTTAATTGCGAACCACCTGAATGATGCTTTCTTTGGATTAGCTCTTTCCCATTTACAATCAGCAGAGCTGAATTTTTTGGTACCGCCATGGCGTAAATCATTCTCCTGGTGAGACGGTTTTCATTAAACTTGCAAAGACCGGCCAGGGGTGTCTGTGTATTGGCGTGAGGGCCTGAAAAGAGAAAATAAAAACCCATTTTCCACTCTGAGCTGGCTTTCCGCATCGTACAGCGTTGTTGTGCCGTGGCCTTTATCCGGGAAAAGGAAGCAGCGGACAAAAACGAGCTCTTGCGACACGAGGCGGGGATTGAGGTCAGTTGGAAATGGCGAGCAGATGTTGCCGTATGCCATGAGCGTTTTGCACAAAAATTAAAGGTTTTGTAAGATTTTAGTTGATTTTCCGCTTCATGCCCCTTTCTTCTGTGCCAAGTTAAAATATATATATATGTGTGTATGTAAACGTACACACATATATATATATATAGCTAGCTTTTGAAAAGGACAGCTTGAGTTTTCCTTCYCCTTTATCGGTGACAAAATGGAGGGGAAGAAAAGAGAGTGGAAAGACTGTGGGAGGTTTTCTGGTTCTGAGAAACCTCATCTGGTCCTCAAAAATGTCCAGGGCTGCTGCCGCCGTTGCTCCAGCCCCCAGCCACCATGGGGGTCTCCGCGGGACCTGTCCCCCTCTGTTGGCACCTTTGGAGGCCGCATCCAGATGTGGTCCAGATGTGGTGGGTGGCAGGAAAAGGGGATAACCATCTCCCTGAGTCTCCCGGCTGCGCTGGGGGTGAGCTCCTACCCCTGGGGCCATCCCAGCAGAGCTGTCCCCAACCTGGGCTGTCCCCATGCAGGGGCTGAGTGTGTCCCAGGGGCAGGACTTTGCTTTTGGTCCTCGRTCGGTGCTATCTGCAAGCTTGGTGAGATGCAATCCATCTCCTCCTCCAGACCTTTGGCGAAGCCATTGCACAGGAAGCGGAGGTGTATTAAAGAGCTTGTTCTTTATCTTCAACGTCCTGTTTTTCTTCTAAATAGCTTCTACTAAACTTGTTATCCTTGAGGCACTTGGAGGAAATGTTGATAAACTTGCAGTGTTTAATTTGATTGTGTGAGTCCATTTGCTCCGTGCAAACACAAGGCTCGGGTTATTTAAGAGATGACATTCCTCTGATCCTCCTGTGCCCTCAGGACACTGGGAAAAATCAGGTAGAAATAGCTCAGCTACTGCTGTAAATAAGCTGCTCTGCAAGGATATGGGTTTCGGGGGCCACCTTGCTCAACACCCCTGCTCCCTGGGTGTGCATGGGACGCACCATCCCCTTTTAGGAGATGAAGTACTGTTAGGAGATGTCCCAGCAGGAGTGGGCAGGGGGGTGGCACAGGCTGGCTGGTCGTCCCTCCGGCTTTAGGGGGAAGGACTTGACTTCCACCAGGCGTGAGATGAAGAAATGGAAATAAAACACCTGCATAGAGCCTTGTCTCTTCTCCATATCTTCCCCCAAACCGAGGAATTTTGATGCTTGAAACCCGTCCAAAAACAGAATGAGAAATTTTTGAAGGTTTTGCCTCTGACAGGTCCTGTACCGTCAGCAGCATCGGGTTTGGAGCTGTGATTTCTCATATGTGGCATTTAGCGGAGAAGCGCCCGTTAGGCCCATCATTTACTGCTCAATTGAGAGTGACATGATGGGAACATCTGGATAAATGAATTGTCTCCGCAGAGTTTGTAATTGTGGTTTATTGGTCCTATTTATAGGCTGCAGATTATCCTCCCATCTTGCCCTCAGAAGTATTAACYGAGCTCTTGCATCGCTGGTACCGCTGCGTTCAGCTGTGACGGATGGGTCTCTCTGGACCAGGAGTGTTTGCTGAGGTTGGGCTTGGACCATGTGAACAAGCACCAACTCTCTGAGAAGTTTTGTCCAACACCGTTGAGTTCTGCTGGCTTTCTTAGCCATGCTTATTTGGGGAAAGTTGACGTTTTTTGATATGTAAAATCCGGTGTGCCCCATTAACACACTTCAGGAATGGGATGCCAGGTGGTTTTTAATAAAATAATTAGTTCCAGAAGTTGGCCATAAAGGCTGTCTCCTGGGAAGGGAGAAGGACTGCTCTGAGAGGTGTTTTCCCTTGGGTCATCTGGTTTCCTTCCCTCTTTTCCTCCCCAAAGCACGAGCGATCCGGTGTGGCCTCGGATGCTCCTGCTGGAGCCGTGCGTGCCGGTGCCTACTCCGTCAGCTGCTCCCGTGCTGCAAGCTGGTCTCACCAGCCCCTCCGTGGTGTTACCCTGTGGATCCCTGGCCTGAGAGCAATTTAGACCAAGCACCCTCATGTTTTGCTTGCCAGGGCTTGCAGCCAGCCTGTTATTTAAAGCTGGAGCTGCATCGTGGTCCCCTCTGCTTCATGGTGGTGGCCGAGCTGCTTTGGCCGGGAGCTCAGCTGTGCATGACTAATTATCCCAAAGATCAACTTGGCTATTTTGATTCCAGGTCCAGGTCCATCGGCGCGGYGATTGAGCCAGAGGATTAGCTGTGGTCTCCCTCGGGGCAGCTATTTTGGGGAGGCGGAGCGCTGCTGGCAGAGCCAGAGCTGCTAGAGGGGTCGGGCTGCCAGCCGCTCACCCATGAATGCATCAGCAGGAGCCGATGACGTGKAGATACTTTTCCTGCACAGTTTTAGCTCGCCAGCGGGCCGTGGCCGGGGGATGGCTTGGCACAGCGGGTTTTTGCACGGCGTTGGTGCATCRGGCAGCAGCGAGCGGGACGGGAGGATGCTCGCTGTGCGGAGCGGTGCCGCAGCTGCGGGTGTCACTCCAACCGAGCCAGGCGCCTTCATCCCAAATATATCCGCCCCCTGGCATGCCTCAAAATCTCCAGGGAATGCTTTCCCATCGCCGTGGGCATCCTGCAGGGAAGGAGTTCACCGGCGTGGTGTTTCGCCTGCCGGTCTGACAGCCGGGTCCAGAAATGTGCCGATGCTGCCAGCTCCTGGCACGCTGGGTACCCTGCCCCGCTGCGGGGCTGCTCTCACAGCTGTGAATGCACTCACAGTGTATCTTAGGGTTATTTATTCATTATCTTATAGACAACRGATTGATCCATTATCTTATTATCTACTTATTTATCTTCAGGTTGCCAGGTCCCTTCTGGATACCCTTTTACCATGTCTCCAGGCTCGCCCTGCAACCTTGCAGAGGAAGAAATCATTTTTTTCTTTCAATTCACAAAGCAAAAGGAAAGCCTCGTGGGATTTTTTTTTTCCTTCTGAAGCAAGGGATTAGAGGAAGATAGGAAAAAATCCTGATACTTGTGGCAAAAGGGAGAGCTGGCGACCCTGTGAAGCCTAATCGGTATCCGTAGTGTAACACCATCCACACCAAGGCGCTGGCAAGGAATAAATGGCAGATCAAATTCCAGTCTCRGTTGCAGTGGTAAAAAACCGGAGGCATTGCTTAGGATTTACAGCAGTGTAAGCATTTGGATCCCGTCAAACCATAAATCAGTCCTCGATTGCTTCCCACCAGCGGCCCAGCCCCGTCCCCCTCCTGCCTGCGGGCGTTCGTCCCCACGTGGTCCCTGCGCTGCTCGGCCTCCTCCTGCTGCAGCATCTTTTAAACCCAACCCGTTTCCATGGCGACGAGGAAAACAGTTTTAATTGCTGGGAAAAAAATTATTTAGAACTAAGCAAAGCCAGTCTTTTCAGGGCAGGCTGCCTGTCTCCCTGCCCGCAGCCTGTGGTGGTGGGATGGCTTGGGAAAACCTGCCCTGTTCCCGGTGCTACCCTACATCAGCTCAATAATCACAATTTTTTATTTTTTTTTTTAGCAATTAAAGCTAGTCTTTTAAGGGATTATTTAATTTAAAATCCTTAAGACGCTGGTATTTAAGGCAAAACCGAGGCGGGGTGGGGGGCAGGAGAAGGAGGTAGTATGGACACAGACCGCTTCTCCTTTCCCTCTCCCCCCTCGGTGGTCTCTGGGGACACGCTGACCGTCACGGGGAGCTAAGGATGCCCTCCAGGCTCAGTGCACCTCCAGCCACGGGCATCCCTCCATCCCTCCCTCTCAAAGCGCAGGTGACCCCCGCTCCGAGAACTGCTGTTCCCAGGGGAGCCCTCGCTGGGCTGCAGGCAATTTTTGGCACTGGGAATGATCCCAGAGAAGCCCAAGCCCAGTTGGGAAAAGGGAGCATGAGTTGGGAACACGTCTCCTCAAAGCCACCAAGCTCTCCTCGGGGTTGGGGGAAGCAGGACCAGCCCGAGTGCTCTGACCAGGACTTTTTTCTGCACATACAACTGGACAGTCCTTGCGAGAGGCAAGGAGAGCTTTCAAATACCTTCCCACGGGGCCAGAGGCGCCTGATGGAAAGGCTTTTGTCACATCCTTTAATTCCAAATATCATCTTAACTRACTCAACTCCTCCGTTGCCAGCCAGGTTTTGCAGCCTGGCTTTCGGCTGTTAGGAATAGCACACAGTGCGTAGCTTTGGGCTGCGCCGGCTATTCATAACCCCCGGCAAACAGCGTTAAAACCACCCGCTCCTTCAGTTACCTCTTGCTTCCAGGCGGGTTGGGAAGTCAGGGACAACCATCCTTAGATGTCGCATCCTTAGATCCTCTGGCTGCTCTGCAAAGCCATGGGGACGTGCCACAGTGCAGGTCCGTGGCCCAGTGGCTTCTCTACCTCCTTATTTACCCCGACCGAACTGAGCCATCGCGGAGCTTGTTGGAAGCCCAGCCAGGGATCTGCCCTGTGGTTAATCCCCCCGCTTTCAGTAACGGCCATAAGGCCCTGCTCAGCTGGTTTTAGAGGGCGGCCAGCCCCTGGTCTGTGGGGTGAGGGAGGAGAGGACACAGGGCACGTTCATATCTCTTGGGTCCTCCCCAAAAAATCGTCTGGGGAGCAAGCATTACAATCCCCAGATGCCCCCGACTTAGGTTTCTGTCCTCACCATCATCTCCAGGATGAGATACAAGCATTTTTTTTTTTTTTGCCAAGCATTACAATCCCCAGATGCCCCCGACTTAGGTTTCTGTCCTCACCACCATCTCCAGGATGAGAGACCCGGCCCCTCTCTTCCCCCTGCCGCCTGCCCTGGCAGCGGGTGGCAGCCTGAGCCCCCCGCCCGGTCCGGGGCCGCGGCGGCAGAGCCGGTGGCATGTTGTGCCGCTCTAGTTCTGCAGCTGTGTCGGTCACCGGCGTCGCGTTTCGCTTCGGCTGCAGCAGCAGCGGGGTCCCTCCCCGGGCTGTAGCCAGCAGCAGTGCCCCGACCCCGGCAGCTTCCCCGGCACAGCGGGGCATGACGTGCGGTCCTCCGTAGCGTGGGACATGGGGCTGAGATTTGGTGATGCCGTTCTCCTGCTTGCAAGGGTATCATCATCTCCGGAGGCTTTGTTTTGGAAGGTCTGTGCGCTCACTCCGCTGGAGGAGATGGTGTGTTGGGAGCCAGAGGCTTGCAAATGAGCTGTAGGGTTGTCTGAAAGCCAAAAGCTTGATCTACCTTCTCTCCAAAGAGAGTTTTCACTCTGCGACTGAGGATTACACTCTTTCTGGAGACCAGAACTAGCACACTCATCCCTGCAGCTCCCAGAGCTCAGCTCAGCTTTGCCTGGCTGAGTGTGGCGGGGGGACGTCGCCCTCCTGGGCTGGGCTGTGGGGTGGGAGGTGGGTGGCAAGGGGGGGGCAGAGCAGTTGGACTGGGCAGCAAAACAACCCCCCAGGAGGTTTCACAATCAGCACGAGCTGAATTCCCTCGTGGGACCACACTGGCATGGCGCTAATGTAATAACGCGGCTCTGCTTGCGGGGAGAGAGAACCAGATGCTGCTTTGGAGATGCGATGGGACAAACGGTCGCCACGGCTGTGGCAGGGAAGAGCACRCTCAGCCCCGGGCATCAACACTGCTGCTCTCCGGTGGGATTGTGATCCCTTCTGACAAAGCATTGCAAGCAGCAGCCTGGGTCCGACCGGTCTGGTTTATCCGTATCCCAGCAAATGGATCCCTTTGGTAGCCCTCTACGGTAGCTGGCAGTGCACCTGTAATGAGAAGGTTCTCCATGCCATGTGTCTTGGTGCTCTGCATGTGAGGACAGAAGATGGACGGAATCTCGCAGGACCGTTCTCTGAACATGGCAAGACACGGCAGTCCAGGACCCGCACAGCTGGCGGGGATGGACTCGGCCGGTGGTTGGCAGCTTGTGTCTATGGATGGCCAAGGCTCTGTGAGATAAAAAGTGGAAGAAATTAAAGCACCCAGCTACAGTTGAGAGTTCAGCTTTGCTTTTAGTTGGCTGTTCATAAAACTATCAAGGTGAAGTAGTGCTTTGGGTAAGCAAAGGGCAGAAAATCATCTCTTGAAGAGCATCCAGCCTTGCTTTCCCTTGGCCAAGAGCTCAGCAGCCCTTGTTGTCACTTCTGCCCTTCTAGATGTTGCTGAAAATGTTTTCTTTTCCTTCCAGGCCCCTCCTGCTCACTCCCCGCTGGGCGCTGGGGTGTGCAGGGCYGGCGGGTGGCAATGCCCGTGATGCCACCCTGCTCCTGCCAAGGATGCGAGCCCCCCCGGAGCAGGGTGGTTTCACAAAGACAGGGGACATGAAAATAAGAGGGACAGGAGACTTAGGGTATCTTAAGCCACAGCTGCAGACCCCCCCCATCAGGATGGAAGGACCTCCTTCCACAGCCGGACAGACRGTTGTAGCCCCGCGGCCGCCTCCTCGCTGCCCTACGCTGCTCGTGGGGCTGTAGCCGCTCGGCTCCGCTCCTCCGGTCCATCCTCTCCCCAGCCGGTGTGCACGGAGCCGTCCGAGTGTTGAAATACAGCTGCTGCCTAGGTGCAAAGTGTAATTACAAGTTACCCTTTCATTTGCTGACACCATTTTGCTTTGGTTATTTGCACGTCTTCACGTATAATGATTGGAGCAGCTATTTCTCAGCACGAAAGCGCGGTYGGAGCCGGGGAAAGGGCTAAGCCAGCTGCTGTATGGCCCTTYAGTTTTAAAAATAGCTTTTATTCGCTTCTCTGTGAACTCTTTCCCTCTGGTTCCTGAAGATGCTTTAGCTCCCGAGGTCTCTGAAGGCTGCTGATGAACGGGAAATGGTAATTTTGCACACTGGGATGCTGAGTGGAAGCTGCGTCTAGTAGCTCCCTCCGGTGCTGCCGTGTGCCGRTGGGCACAGCAAGGCAACCGCCGCCTGCCCGAAAACCCAGCCGATGAGATGACGCAGCGGGGATGCGGCGAGTAGCTGGGAAGCTGCTTACAAATATTTCTTCCCCCAGGCGGGTTTTTAATTGGCTAGYTGGGTTTTGGTCAGCTCTGCTTCTCTAGGATTAGATGTGAGTAATTGGGATGGGGGAAAAACAATAATATATATGTATTTTTTTTTTATGCCTAGACAATTTTAAAGCAGGTAGGATTTGAAACCCGGCGTAATACCTGTCCTTCCAGAGGGTGGCTGGTCGGACCAGCACAGGGGCTGTCCTCTCCCTGCGGTGCCTCTCGCTCAGGGCTGATCCTTGTTTTCCAAATATTTGGGAAAAAAACAACAACAACAAAAAAATCAAAAAATGGACTTGCTGGCCATCGAGAGGTGGGATGGGTCGTGGTCCTGCCCACCTGCAAAGCAGGGTGCTGCGGAGAGATGAGCTTCAAAAGCATGCTCTTGGTTTATATGCATAACCCCCTATTTTTAGGCAATTAAGAGGAGAATTTTAAGTAGGTTCGATGTACGTATTTCTGTCCCCTTTTGGATGAACTCACGTAAGCTAAAGGCGGGTGCCCTGAAGGCCGGCAGCTGGGCGAGCTGCTCCGTGGCCCAGGATGGGTTTCCTGAAGGTCTTTGCCTAAAGGTGCCAGAGGGTTATTTGGGTCCAACCGGTATTTTCTAATAGCACCGGTCCAGCCGTGAAATCCTGCAAAAATTAACACAAACCAAAAAAMCCCCTTGATTCTAGTAATTTCCTTCTGGAAATGAAAACTCTTTGTGCTTTTGGCTGTGGGTGAGCACTTAAAGTGGGCTCAAAGTGGCAAAACCTGAAGGGAATTAAAAAAAAAAAACCACATATATTTTGATACCTATCTACCTACCATCTCAAAAAAAGCCTAAAAAATTCAAATAACTCAGATAACAATCTCAAATAACATACACACACATCTATAATAGAAAGTATATAATATTTTATATTATATGGTGGGAGGGAGGTGGCGTGCTTACGGCCGGGTGCTGGTCCCCGGTGCCACSCCGGTGCCACCCCGGTGCCACCCCGGTGCCCTTGTCTGTGTTGCAGCACCTACGGGGAGCTGACGAACTGCACGGCGCTGATCGCCGAGAGGCTCGACTGCTACTGGCCCAACCGGCTGGTGGACGAATTCTTCGTGGCCGTCCACAAGCAGTACTTCAGGAACTGCTCCCCCTCCGGCCGGGCGCTGCACGACCCCCCCAACAGCGTCCTCTGCCCCTTCATCCTGCTGCCCGTCCTCATCACCCTGCTGATGACGGCGCTGGTGGTGTGGAGGAGCAAACGCAGCGAGGGCATCGTGTAGGGACGCAGGGGAGGGTCCCCCCTGCGCAAAAGCACCTGTTTTTTTGGGAAGACCCTGGCAGAGGAGAAACCCCGGGGGGTACCAAGTCCAGGAGGCAGAGACGGTAACACCACCGCTCCGTGCCGGTACCCTCCGCACCGCGCACGTGCCGCTCGCCCGGCGGTTTCCAAATAAATGCATCATTTAAGACTCGGTTGTTTGGCGATACGGGATGCCGGTGGCCGGCGAGGCTGCCGTGGGCTGCCCCGGCGGTGGGGAGCCCTCTCGGGGTACTGGGGAGCACGGCTCGCCTCGGGCATCAGCGCTGTCGCATCTTTCCCACYTGCTTCCCTCCCGGCACCCCACGGCATCGTGTTTTACCAAAAGAGGAAAATTTTTAAAAAATAAGAAAGAAAAGGGGGTGGGGGAGTTGAAATCCTGCCAACCCCACGGTGCCAGCACGGCATCAGGAGGTGCCGGTGCATGTAACTGTGAGGCCGGTGGGTCTGGGTGCAACGCTGGGTGATGAAACCATCACGGCTTTCTCTTTTTGTCCTTCTTTTATTTTTTTTTTCCACACTAAGAAAGGCATCTCTTCCCCCGGCCCCCAGTGCAAGGCCAAGGCCCATATTGGGGGGGATGGGGAGGGTTTGCCTGGGAGATGGGGAGCAATGGGTGAAAATTGGCAGAGGGAGCTGGTGGCACCGGAGGTGGCCTTGGCAGTGCCTGGGGCTAACAAGCAAYGGGAATAAGGTGCTTTTCCTACTTAAATAAATAAATACATAAATAAACCACGTGCCCGTCTCTGGTGTGAATCCTCGGCGCTAACCCCCTCCGTGAAAGCTGGGGTCCAGGTGGGTCGAGGGGCTGCCCTGAAGGAGCCTCTGTGATCCCAGAGACCCCCCCCAATAGTGTTGGCCCCCATCCCATGGGTGCCCTTTGGGGTGGCACTGGGGGTCCTGGAGGTGGGCTAGGGGGGGGAGGGCTGACTGAGTGGGGTCTGCCCCTCAGAGGCAGCAGGGTCCCTGGGGGTCCCTAGGAGGGTCCCTGGGTGTGGGTGGGCAGGTCGGGGGGCCGCCCCTTCGGCAGGGTCCAGGCGTGGGGTTGGGTCCCTCAGGGGGGACTGGGCAGCATCTGGGATGATGACCCCCACCCCACCGCTGGTCCCTGTTGTCCCCAACAGCTCCGGACCCCTCCAGATCCCCTTCGGGGCCTYGCCAGCTCAGGGAGGGGTTCCTCGGGGAGATCCAGCTGCTGTCCCACCCTTGGCCTTCATGTTTCCAAAAAAAACCCCAAAATTGCACGTGTCGGGCAGCAGGATGCCCAGCCATCTGCCTGGCCCACCCCAGGCTGCCCGGTCCCAACTCCTGTTCCTCTTCTGCAGCATTTTCTTCCTTGCCATTTGATATCTGGGGCTTTTTTTTCAGGGGCAGTTGAACAATTAAGAAAAAAAATAATCATTATTATTTGATGGGGAGCACCCAGGGCTCCGGAGACTATGGTCCCTGCAGCCAACAAGAGCTGAAGAGGCTTTCTGGAAGATGGCTACCCGCTTAGGATAAAAATAAATTAAAACAAAAACAAAACAAAACCAAGGAAAAAAGCAGCAGGTTGTTCCAAAAGCTGCATGGGAGTTATAAAAGCTGATTCCTGCACAAGCGCTATTTTCTGACGAGCCTCCATCCACTGACCGGCCACAAGGGAAGGTGACGCTTTGGGGACGTATAGCATAGTTTGCCTTCTGCCATGGCAGGGGGTCCGTGGGGGTGCAGGATGGCGGTGAGCTCCCCGTCAGATTTCTGTGGAAGTATTTGGGCCACGTGCGGTGAACCGTGCCCCCCCGCGGCACCCCGGCTTAGTGCTTCGGTGAGAGGCGGAAATCAAGGGTGGCTGGATGGAGTATAGATTAGTTGCATCTATACGAATATATATGTAAATATATATAGAAATACATATAAAAGTAAATATACATATATAAAAAAAACCCAGCTCCTCGTGTTCAGGAAAAAATAATTCAGTTTATTTTCCTGGACTGGGAGCTGATGGGCTCTTCTAGGATGAGGATAAGGTGTAGCATTTTTTCCCCTGTGTGTTCGGGATGGGAAGAAACTGATGCTCAAGCCTTYTTGTACAGTATTTAATAGCATCCCAACATTCTGCGCATCTCCTCTAGGTAAGCAAAAACACTGAAGGGGTTATACAGCAGGGCTGCACTGGGAGGTGGGGATCGGCTTTGATGGCTCTGTGCTCCCACAGGCTGCTGGTACCCCAAACCTGCTGCCCGCTCCGACCCAGCTTTTCCTGGCGCTCTGCGGCAGCACCCTGCCTTTGCTCTGCCCTGGGCRCAGCTGCAGTGCGCTCCAGCCGTGGGCGACAGCCCAAGAAACACGGACTTTTACCCCTTTTGCTGAAGGATGGGAGGCGATAAGGGTACCAGGGTGCTGCTACAGCAAGGAGCGCACAGATTCATTAAAGCAAACTGGTTCAGCGTTTTCAGCTTGAAAATAACAGAATCCTCCYGATTCAAACTGGACGTGTTTTCCAACCTTTCTATTTTTGCGAGCGCTTTATTCCTTACCTTCCCTGACATTACTATTTTGGCAGCAAAGATCTCTCACCGCAGTTGCCTGCTTAAAATAATATGCTGATCCATGTTTCATTTTAAATAGACACAGTGGCAATATCATCCAAAGACGAAGCTCACGATGAGGCTCTCCTCCTGCATGCCAATCTCTGCATTTCGTTTCCCTGCTTTCCTAGACCTCCAGTAACACATACAGGAGCCTGTGAAGCTGTAAGGGAAGAGGCATAGAGAAAACTTAACAAGCAAGGCTGCRCCACGCTTAAAATTTGCAACCCAGCTCTGCCATGCTAACGATGGAGACAATTTYGGTTCCCTTCAGTGTCCGCAGAGGAAAGAATGCAGCGTAGTCATTCGGGGGGATAAAACAACCAACAGTCAATGCCCAAGCGTCACACACACACTTGCTCCGTATGAAACCACACGAACATTTATTTCTATGGTTTATCTATTTATAAAAGCTTGAACTGGTTCCATTGCACCTCCTCTGCGTGATCCCATGAGCGAAATGCGTTTCGGTCTCCGAGGCGATGCCAGTGCCCCCACGCCGGCAGCCCCAGGCATGGCCTGGGGAGCTCTGGCACCCGACAGGCAGCAGACTTCTCACGGCATTTAATCTCAAGTGATTCCTGAGGTACGTGCTACTCTCTTCTGAAGGATCTCTGCTTGCACATACTATGTTTGATACACAGCTACTTACAGAAAAGGCAATTATAGCATCGTATCCTTTCAAATTACCAAAAAAGCCAGGCGCGCACGAGTGTTTAAAAGAGGGTGCAGTGCGTTATTATTCTCAGCTGCATTATTAGTCATTCACTTTCAGTGCAGAAGTTTGAAGAACACAATTAGGTGTTCTCCAGGTAACGGTGCTTGAATTTACTTTCATCAGATTGAACAGTGTCTGATGCTCCCTCACCACATTCAAATAGGAAAGCCAAAGGCAGATTTCTTAAAAAAAAAAATATCTCCCTTTCATTAAATTCTCACAGAAATATATATGTAATATATATATAATTTTGCTAATACTACACATTTACTTAAGTTATGGATTAGCCTATATTTCTTTTAACTACTTCAACACAATGAATAGAAACAAAAAAATACTGTAGCCCAAACAGGAGCTGAAAATAACAATGTAAAAATTCRAAACGTGTGACAAAACCATACTTACATTAAATATCATCAGGAATTTCAATATCAGAAGTAGAATTTCATTGAGCACTTGCATTCTGGCAAGCTCTAAGCCTTAGTTGAATGACTCTTGGAAAAAGCTTGTATTGTTTCTGCTCATCAAAGGCAACAGTATTGTGATTTGGTTCACAGGAGACCATTTTATTGCCAACTTGAAGTGTTCCAAAAACACACCACCTTTTCTGTTTGGTTTCTTTTTTTTTTTTTCTTTCCCCCCTCCAAACTAGGCAAGAGTTAAAAAAAAAGTGTAATTACAATTTCAATAGTGATTTCTTTTAACTTCTCAAGCATATCTCATCAACAGGATATACAGTACAGTTCAGAAGAGTAAACATTTTTAAAAGTAAGCAAACAAGTTTTTCAACCAACATACACAATTTCTTGCTGTATTTATGCTGAACTCTCCTTTTAACATGGACAAGTTATGAAGTTAGTTTTCTTCTTCAGTACAACATGGACACAGGACTAGTACAATCCGGGTTGGTTTTGTTGTTGTTGTTGTTGTTGAAGTTAAGGACAACTCTAGTGTGGAAGCCATGGTCCTGCCACCCATCTCCCTTCATCATCTCGCATAGCGCTTAATGTAATCTTCAACTTTATTCCGAAAGTCCTCCTAGAGGAAAGCACAGTCAGAATTACCCCAAGCATGTCAGAGAGGGACTCACGCAGGACTACAGCAGTGGTGGGTGCCCACATTAGCACCGGTAGGGTCAAATTCCCATCAAGTGAAAGGCCCGCCGCTCTCCCCGAGACTCAGCACACGTTTCTGACAGAGTGTGTGAGAACTGAGGCGACCGCTCGAGTCCTCGCAAGCAGATGTCCGTGCTCCGCCGGGGATCTCCTCTGGGGACTGAACCGAACAAAGGGTTTGCCATCGCCAGCTATCAACGTAGGTAGGAACAGACCGTGTCTGACAGGTCGCCGGTGCTGGGAGGCCGGGTCCCAGCCAGCGGCACAGCAAAGATCCGGCCACGGTTTTAGAGAAGGAAGGGAAGCTGTCCTTACCGGATAAAAGAGGCAAGGCTACGGCAGGAACTGTTACGAAAGCCGCACGCCCAAAGGCAGCTCTGTTCTAAATACTCATTCTGGCCTCCCCCTGGTAACTGCACAATATCGAAGCTAGCATATAATTAAGCACATAATCAATCACTGCTGCTTTTTTTTTTTTTTTGTCATTTATTATAGCCTAGAGAATTAAAAATTCATCATCCAAGTCACTCGTTTGTTAAAGTGGTTCAGAGGGAACACGCTTACACCTGTAGCCCTCCACAGAAAACCTACGGGACTATTATATAACCTCTGTATCTCCGGAAAAGCACACATTTCTGGTAGTTTATCTTTATAAAGCACAGAGATGCTGAGGGAGAGGAAAGGGACACACTTTCCTCATTTGATACCTGTCCAAGCCAGGATGTCAGACAGATGCTACATTCCTGTAATGTTATTCTGAGTCTGAACCCTGCCTCACACGCTTACAGCCTGTTATTAAATATGTTCAACACAAACACACCAAGTGGCCTGAACTCCAGATTCAAGTGGGGGTTTCACAGCAAAGTGCTTGTTGCTTGATTTCCAGCTCCCAGTTTTGCGTGCTGGCTAGAATATAACGCACCAACACACACGACAGATGAAGAGCTTTTGAACGCAGTGTCCTGGTGCGGTGGAGCTGCCTGAAGAGCAGGGGCCACGGAAGCACTGAAATCCTCTGCCCACCGAGTCAGGGCTCTGCTTTTACTAGGAAGGGCACAAATTCTCGCTGCTGTGACCTGAGGTATCGCAGCAAGGCACGCTCCTGCTTTAAACAAYGTACCTCGTCAAAGAGAGCAGCTCCAGGTTTGCCGGTAACGTAAAATGATGCCCTTTGAACACACACTGAGCGTTCCAGTGCAGTCCACTCAGCAAGGAGCTAAATAAAATGAAGTTTACAGACAGAGCAGCAGTTCAATGGCTTGGTTTTCTGCTGGTGAGCTTTTCTATCAGCAAAAGGATAAAGGTTATCTCATGGTTAAAGTCCCAAATCAAAGGATCAAAGAAGAACTACGATCCATCAGTGACGTCCCTGATTTCATTTTCCGACTGATAAAGTGCATCACAGAGATGTCCATGAACTATATGCAAAGTGCTCTGAATCTCAAAGAAGTCTGAAACACGGTTTAAGGCCAAGAATATCATAGGCATGGAAACAAAAGTATAAGTGCACTTTAGGGAAAAAACACCCACCACTAATGGCTCTTCTCAAAAGAGGTACAGATCTGTCCTTTGGAAGAAGTAAAAGCAGAGAGCATAAATTACAAGCATCCATTTCAGGAAATCACTGTAAGATGCTTGACACCTTGGCATCGGGTAGTAGGAGCCCAGGTGCAGAGAGGAACCCTGGAAGGATGGACTGCTAAAAGAAACCAACTCTTCAGGGCTGCAGAAATCCCTTTCCTCCTTAGAGACAGGCTGCCTGCACTTCTTAGGAGAAAGGAGCAGCTATTTTGGTACAATACAGCACCTGCTAAAGGYAACATTCTGTGTAGTGACTTTTAACTTTGCTGCAAGCACACCTGTTTCCATGCTCGTACAACCATACGTTAAGTGCGCTAAGAAACTAATGCTACAGAGCTAATGCTGTCTTCATTTTAAATAAGATTTCAGATACTGGGCAACTTCAATCCTGTCACAACACTTACGATAACCAAGTATCACATTAAAATGTTTTTAAAGTAACTACTTAGAAATAACACATCTACGAGAGTGTTCCCCAGATCTCAGGCTGCCTCAGGCAAGAAGAATCTCTAGGTACCATGAGTCTGTTAAAATATTACACAAACAAAAGTGACCTTTTGAACTTGTTTTCAGCTTTGATATGTTGATGCAAACTAGAACAATTACTCATAATGGCAAACGATGCTGGAAGCCTCTGATTTACTGGTTATGACGGTCGTTCTCAGTATTATGGACTGATCGCTCRCAGCACCAACACTTGCTGTCAGCCTGTTCTGGGGCACTCACAAACATGAGAGCACGTCGGTCACGACACTGCACCTGATACATGAAGCCTCTTGGACTTTCCTGCTCTGGTGATTCTCCGAGAGACAGACAGGTCACTAAAAGAAATTGGGCAAAGAAATACCGCTGGCCATGCAATAGRGCCAACTGCATCTGCGCTGTATCTACAGTATCTAAGAGCAGTGCAGGACAGGCAGCTCAGAGCATCCTCCACTTTTTCACCCGTACCTTTACAAAGTTTTTAAATGAGACGATGAGCTCTCGGCACTGACTTAACAGAAGCAGGACCTCAGCGGAGAAGGAACGCTCCAGAAATCCACGCCGTCACTTAGGCTGACTTGCCAGATGACGGAACTGACAGCGTTGGCAAGAATATATTAACATGGTACTCGCTGCATGTGAACCTGGTTGCTGAACAGGAGGTTCTCATCCCATAGCTGTAATATTCCATCCTCACATGCCATATGGCTTAACAGTTCCTGATTAACAGGGAGCACTCTCCTACATTTATGTGCAGCACATCTGTTTATGTGCAGTACTRAATAATCAGAAGTAAAAAAATTAATCAGAGTAGCACATACCCTGCATTATAAAGAGGCGCATACAAAATCCTGCTAAGAATGCTAAGGGAAAGAAGAGGGACCTTGTTTCACGGGGAGTGSAGCTGGAGACACATTGTTCACCTGGCACGTGGATGCTGCCTGCGCAAGCACCCATCGCCATGAAGTGCGTACCTGCCCTGATACTCTCTGCGACACAAAGCAGTGCATTTTACCCTCTCTTAACTCCAAGGACAGATCCTAAGTGTAGGACTACTAGAAAGATGGGCTAGAAGGCAGGTTGTGCAAAACACCTACTCTTATTAAAAAACCAAAGCCTACCCACTTGAGTGGAGCTTCTTTCTCTGATTCTTTCTGCAGGAGACTCCAAGAAACTGTACCCAACCCCAAGTCTGCATTAGTCCCGTAAGCCCCAACCATCGTTTGATGCCAAGACAGACACTGATGAGAAAAAACATACYACATCCCATGGTCTTGATGCTGAGATGGAGAAGAGCCAAGAGGTTTGCTGCTGGAAATCCCCCACCATCAAAGCAGTTCATGTCAACGACCATTTACGCGCCTRCCAGAACACTCATCTAGCTGATTGCGGTGGTCGCTTTGCCCAGTGGGGCTCCTGCCACATCTCTCTGGACCTGGATCACGTCCCACTGCTAGCTTGGCCGGAGGCACAGCTGCCTGCTTCTATGCTGAAGTAGCTTCCCATGCCATCAGAGTTGTCAGGCCAAAGACTGATGAAGGGGGAGAGGGTTGACTGTTACTGTGGCGTTTTACTGCAGAAGCACTGATGCTGTAACACATGAAGTGTCATCAGAAACAACTCAACCAGCCGTTAAGCCCTGACAGGCCATCAGTGAGTGCTGGAAATACACCTGGAATTGCTTTTCAAAGGGGAAATCTAATTTTGAAGTATTATCATTTGCCCTTCACCAAGGTACAGTATTACCTTCACAGATTTCAAGATAGAAGACAGATGGAGTAAGAGGCGGATAAAGCTGCCCTTGGGTTCTCTGGAGATGTGCTGGGTGGTAGGAGGAACAAGGCTTGGGTTTCCATCTGGGAGCAGTACTGCTGCGTTGTCTTGTCTAGGGTGAAGGACACACAGATGCAACCGGAGTACATTTTAGCACGTGCATGGTACTAACCCAGGAGATAGACCTCCTCTGTGCAAAACGGAGTGGCATGATTCAGGGACCTAAATGAGGCACTGGCCTTGTAGGAAGTTTGGGAAATTGAAGCTCAGACAATGCCAGTATCCCCTTAGCACAATGGCCATCCCATCACACAGCACAGTAGCAGGATGGACAGTACAAGTATCAGGTTATGTGATTCAACAAATGCCTTCCCATACCTTTTAAAGGAAAAAAAAAAAAAAAGGCATATATCAGCTGGGAACAGGAAACTAATAAAAACGTAAACAAAACAAAACATCATAACTCTAAGCATGCTCCAAAAGAGCACAGCAGGCCCTCTCCCAGCTCCAGCTGGATGCTAAAAGGTACAGCTGAGCCTGGACRCAGCTCCGTGGGGACGAGGGCCTCACTGCCCTGCCCCACATACCACCCCTATAGCTCCCAGGCAGCGGGCTGCAGCGTGGCCCCCCTGCCCCACCTCCAGGTCCCCACCTCCAGGTCCTTGTCCTGTGCCAGACCTCATCCTGGATAAGCAAGACCCCGGTGGAAGTCCAGCTCTGAAGGTGCTCAGTTCTCAAATCCATGTATGAGAAGAAACCATCTAAAACRGGAGAGTTTATACAGTTTTGGAGCAGACCCAAAGCAGCTTTGCCCTGAGTTGCAGGGAGGTGAGAGGGAGAGAGGAGCAATACGTGAGTAACCCTGTGGGAAGTATTTGCTGCATGAGTAATGCTGGCCAAATTACTGCTTCATTTGATGAAAATCATCTGGGGACAATCGAAGGGAAATTCAAAATCCATCAGTGGATGAAGAGTATGGAATATAAGCCATGACATATTTCACAATATCATTAGCTGAAAACCGGATTACAGCACAGACCATAAAGTTAAAACATACATCCCATTGAACTTCTCCTGGGTGTATTTTTGTACTTAAACAAAGAAGTTTTGTTTATATAAAGAAGTTTAACAAATAGCCTTAAAGCAGATAAATATATGTATATATATTTTTAGTAAGAATCTGGCCAAAGACATCAAACAACTGATTTCRTGATTTTCATTTGTACTGTATGTTCTTTCCAGACAGCATGATATGTGCAATGATTTGCATTAAGAAAATATTAAAAAGCAAATCCTTATCTAATTAGCTGTAGATAAAAAAAATACTGACTGATGTAATATTAAAACAATTCCCTTAAGTCTCAACTGATGAGCTGCTCATCTTAAAAACATGCCACACTGAAATGAGATTAAAAAAATATGGCAGACTACAGAAAGTTGTTACTACAAGATATTTTACACTGAAAGCACAAACCCCAGTACCTGGCCAGAGTGGTAATTTATCAGAAATTATGTGTCTTTGAGGAGCACTTGGGAGAGGATATACAGACAATTATGGAAACAATAGGAAAACAGTCACCCCAAAACCCTAGAAGATAAGCACGATCTACAATTTGTAGAAGCATATTGAAGCGTGCACTCAAGAACTAGGTACCTTTTAGAAAACTGGGGTTTGACCTGATTTGACACCTCTGAGAGAGAAGATTTGATTTCTTCAACAATTTATACCACGTTAAGTTGTACTGATTAACTGCTTGTCTGTTATTAAGCTTTTAATTTGAAAAAGAAAAGATCTGCTCAGTTATCCAAAGCAAACACAATACTTCTTTGTGACAGCTACCAGAGAAGTTTAGAAAAGTTGTAATGGAAAATTTATCTCAGGARTCTGTAGGGATTTTTTTGTTTAAAACAAATGTCTATATAAGAATTACACAATAAAAAACAAAACAAAACAAAACAAAGCAGATTTAGCTCATTATCCTTAATATACCCACTACTGGTACCACTTCACACACTGCAGTATTTGGCAACTCACAATATTGAGCGCAGTTTCTGCCCTCAAGTATGTTAGAGACCAGAGACTATTCCCCCCTCTTTGGGGGCTGTGTTTACAAGGTTGAAGGCCATACTGGCCAGTCGCCGCAGGAAAATGCGCGGTGTACCGCATCTGTCCCTCGATCGTGACTACAACCACCCAGATACTGTGACAAACTCTGATCCACCTTCACATCGTTTAGATTTGCAATTCTGTAAAATTCAAATGAAGACAAAAAAAAAAAAATCACAAAAATACTCAGTTGCTCCTGCCCTTCCCTCCTTTGTGTTAAAGAAAACAATGAAATAATAATAATAATAATTTAAAAAGCACTACTTTAACAGAACACTATTTTAACCCGAAGTTTATCACCAAGGTTAAATTCCAAACAATTTCTGTCGGGACCTTACTTGTCTTTACTTAAAATGCAGTTTAGCAAAGGGGGCTTCTGAGCACAAGGAACATGACATTACTCAGCTCCAGCCAAAGCTTTACGAGGAGAATATAATAACTAGGTAGATTTACGCATTAGCCCTGTGAGTTATATTTAAAGCGACCTTTTCTTCCTTTTCCATCTTGCAGGAAATAATGAGTATTCACGCCCATCAACCCCCACACACCCACTCCCATTTAAAAAGGAGCTGAATGAAACCTTTGAGTAATACAAAATCTCAAGTATGAGGTGTTTTTCCAATTCATTTTCCTGCCTTGCTATCATTTCCCTGTCATTGTTTTATTTAGCTCAGCCTCTACACCATCTGAAGAATTTTCCAAGCTCTATAATTAAATTTTAGTTCTACGAAGAAAAAGAAGAGTGGGGGGTGAAAAACCTATACACAGGTACCTCTCACAGGCTCCAGTGCCTAGCAGATGCAGTCAAAACTGCATCGATTTTCACGGACTGTATTCTCTACTTCAGATTTTAAACACCGTTTCTAGATATCAAGCAATTCTGATTTTGCAAAAAGATGAGAAAATGCTTTAGTAGATCTCTGGTAGCTAAGTGCTAAGGGGAAAAAAATGGTGGAATTTTTACTGCGGGGGGGGGGGGGGGCGACGACCCAGACCTAAAAAACACTACTGCTGTTTTTACTGCGACTATTTGGAAAAAAAGCAGCATTGTGGGGAAGAAGAGAAACACTAAGTTTTGGACCTTTTTTTGAAAAATATCTGTAGATTTAGGTAGGTTACAGAATTGATGTGAAAAGCAGCGACCTGCCTGCCAGGACACTGCTCTGGGGAGAAGTTGAAGRTGTGTTGCAAAGACAGAGCGAACCATTAGCATGCCGAACATGAAGGAGCACATCCATTTGTTTTGAGATTCTCAGATCTTAAGTAGGAACCATTTCCCTCATGCTTCCGCAAACCTTCTGTTGTTTGCCAGTGAAGCAAAGATAAAGRGAAAAAAAGCACTCTCTGAAGTTATCGGAAGAGGAAAGGGCTACAGATTAGGAGGCAGGGTGTGAAAGCTGCCGGGGTAGCCAGGGATAACTACATCTAAATCCCCTTTGTGCAAAGGCGARGGAACTGAGCCAGCTGAAGAGGGCAAAGCAACTTCCCAAAGAAAATCGTTCCCTGGATCAAATGCGATACAGGTCCTGACACTCTTGCTAAATCTGCCCTTTGGCTTACAGAGCAGCTTGGCTGGAGGCAGATGGTGGAGACTTTTGTGAGCCCTCTGGTCATACGGCCGCAGTGCCAAATGACTCGGGATTTGCCCTGACTGTGACCGATTTGCTTATTATCATTTATGATTTTGCCCAGGTTGCTGAAAACAAAGAAAACCTCCTGGGAGTTAAACCAGGGAGCACAGAGATTGCTCGGTCACTCAGTGCCTGAGGTCAGGCGCTTGCCTCCCCGCTCCAGGGATCAGGGAGGCTGGTGCCAGGCACGCTGGTCGTCTTGTCGATACAGTTGTTGGAAAGAGTTATARAGAGAGCCCTTCAAGAAAATTACCTGAATCATCCCAATTAGACTGATGTTAACCTCCTCTGCTGCAAACGCACTTCCACCCATGAGGATGCCACTCGTTCCCAAGAGAGCGTATGTCCTGGGGATCTGAGATGTTAATGGATAAATTACAAGCGCAGAGGAAATGGGAGCTGCCTGGGTGTGGGGAGAGGGTTTTTGCAAGACATACTCTACTCAAGTCAAACSATGTTCAGACAAACCTGACCGGGAAGGTGACACACATGGGGAACTCAGCTCAAAGAGGTCAGACTCCTTGTTTRCATTCAACAACCCTCCTGTATGTTTCCATTTTAAAGCCATGCATTTTTCTAAAGAATGCAAAGCAAAAGCTTTCCTTTTAAGCCACTTATTTGCCTAAAGCATGTAAACCAAGCTTTAAAACATCTGCATTTCTTCCACATTTCCATCATCACCTCAGCAAGTCAAACCATCTGCAAAAGCTTAATCAACATTGCTGAACCTGAAAGAGGCTCCATCCATAATCAGTGTTATGAAAGATGGGTAATAGTTTCTATAAATACTTTCAGCATTAGAAAAGTAATGTTTTTCCTATTTACATCTGTTAGCACAATTAGCAGCTGTGCTGTTCCTCATTTGCACATGCCATTTAATGTAGTTTATGCTCTCTGGGAAAAGGCTTCAAAGGCTGTRACATGGACACAGAACATAAAATGGGGAGGCAATCCAAGAAAAACCCCAGTGCAGTTCTCTAAATGCAGGAATATTGCAGAAAAACAAGTACGTATCCTACTCTGGCTGCCACAATTTCAGTGAGAACAACAAACACCAAACAGGGCGGTTGGGGGTGCAGAGGAAGTGAAGGATTTACTGCAATAAATATGGAGATAAATAAATGCAATGACTCACAGGGAGAATTCTTACGAAAAGATGTTTTTGGACTGGGATGGTACTGATGTTCTTAACAAGACAATTAAGCTGTAATCAAAAATAAAAACCACAACAAAAATTAAACAGCTTCCAAAAAAAACACATCAAGTTTGAAATCCTTTTAGGGCTAAATTCTTTTCCAGTGTGGTAAAAGCTTGAAAAGCTAAGGTTAGCCTCTAATGCAATAGATCAAGTTCTTCCCTCGAGAAGCTCCTTCAGCCGCTTACCGACTCATAAACCATAAATGTGGTGTCCACAGGCATTCGTACCGGCTGGAGACCCGTGGTCTGAAACAAATGGCTTGAAGAGAATTTCAGGACAATGAAGATGCTGGGGCTCTAGCTCCGATTCCTTCCCTAGCCCTCCAAACGCAGAGATCTGGAGGGCTAAGGGAAGGCAAAGGCAATGACGCGCACACTGACTGTCGGCTATCGCCCTGCTGACGTCTTCAGGCGTCACAGCAATTCGCGCACATCCCCATCATCAGCATGAAATCGAATCAGTGCGTGGAGCAGCTGATGTCTAAGCGGTGGCAGCGTACGTCAGGAAAGCAAGGCTGCAAGTTCTGGATCAGTTACGAGTACTGTGGGATTCACTACAAGTAAGTGGAAAGAAAGTTTGCTTACACAGAGATGACAGGTTTGTCTGGCCAAAGGTGAAYATATACTTCAATTCCTCAGATACACTTTGTGGGTGCATTTAATTAGAACAATTCCTCAATGTTTCATAACCCCTTTTAGAAGAAATCAGGAAATAGATACTCAATTCAGCATCCAGGAATAAATGCGAGTTTCTTATTTTACTTGAAGAAGGTTAAAAAAACCCTCTCACTTTCATCACATCACAGTTTTGTACTGTTAGAAATAAAAAGCAACAATCTGGAAGAAAATGTTCAGAACCAGCTACTTCCTATTAGGAACAGAGATTTGAGGATGTCAAGGGCTGGTGCAGGGCTATCAATTTAAACGAGGGAATGAGGTTAAGTGGAAAATCTCATACTAGACAACGGACAAAGACAGATCCCAGTCCATGAGAAATTCAAACATGAGTAAGTAAAACAGCACAGCAGGGATGACACTATGCTAATTTAAGCGACGCATTGTCTCAAATATTCTACAATGCAAACAACCTAAAAAATGAGGGCCTGACAAAGCCAGCCTGAAACAAACATAATGAGAGCAAGATCTGGGCATGCCTCCCCTCAGTCAGTTCTAACAATACCCCTGTCTTGACAAGTAATAAACAGCCTTTCTGTTGCCTACCCTTCCCTGAGCTAAGAGCCAACTGCATCAACCGAGTTGTTGACAAAGTCCAGCACTGAACAAGTTGAAGATGAAAACATATTAATTTGCATCCTAAATTCTTGGACCCAGATCACAAATCAAAAGCCTGAGCAGTTCCTGGAGGCCCAGATCTATCCTGGTAGCTCTTTCTGAGTCTCTCTGGAAGAACAGTGGGAGAAAACGCACACAGAATGGGTCAAAGGCATGGAGATGACTGTCCTGGGTGGAGAAATCTGCTGTGTGTTTACAGTACAAAAGGTAGCACTGAAAAGAAAGGTGAGGTCGGCACTCCAGTCTGTAACGCTGCAAGTCTTAGAGAGACCATTTGTAATGATGACTCCGCAAAGCAATTGCTCGTACTTTTTAAGTATGATGTATCAATGTTAGAAGCTCTGGGACAACCAGCTGAGATCCCTGATAAAATAAACAGACACCAAGAAGAAACAAAACAGTTAAGAAGAGAGAAAGATAGTAAAGAGGTCAAGTTATAGCTTACCTATGTCTTTATGCATCTCTTTTGCAAAGATTAATTGGACCATCCTGTAGAAAGAACTGTCTGGAGAGCTGTCCTGAAATCTCCTGACACACCACAACTGGARATGAAGCATCAGGAAACCCAGCAAAGACCAATGGATTCCTGAAGTACTGCAGCAATCACCACATTTGGCAAAACATTTYTTACACTACTAAGTTTTAAAAACAATACCTTCTTACTGTTTCYGTAGGTATAGAAGTAGCTGTATCGYCTCAAACTCTTTYCTGCCATAGCCCTGRGTCCCACAGCAAACTCTTGGGCACTTACGTTTTCACTGTAATTTCTTGCCGAGAAAGGCACTGTGACCTCACAAACTTCACATCAGAGTAATTCCGAGATCATAGGGAAGAGTGAAAGTAGAAAAGGAGAAATCCAGTTTACAGAYGGATTGAAAACAACTAAAAATGATAAGATGTAATCCAATGAGATGTTCAGACACTATGAAAAGGATAGCAGAATGCATGCAAGCAGAGCCGCTAGTATGATACWGTATACAATTTTACAATGCGTTTTACAATGCCACTCTTTCTGTAAACCTTGAAAATCAATAATGCAAGATGAAGAAACATTAGTTTCAAAGCCTTGACCTCAATTACTTCTTAAGCAATCTTAATAGCATCTATCTTTCTACTGTTGGAGTAAGAGCCAGCAGTACTGAAAATTAAAAAATGAGAGTTGTGCAAAAATCCCCTAAAAACTAATGTGTGCAGTAGTCTAACTACTAATTACTTCAAATGTGGCTAAATATGGAAGAGGAAAAAAGACAAATCCAAGTAAAAATATGCAGATCTTGTGATCAGTATGAAGTAATGGGACTCCCCGTGGCGTCTGAATAGCTTGCGGGTAGTTCTCTTTACCAGAATAAAGCCTCACTTAGCATGCAAGACTCTATTTGCAACCCACATATTTTTACCCATACAGTTAGGGAATATCTAGCAAAATCAAGAAAGGGCTTTTAAAGACACATTCAGCAAGCAAAGGTAGCAAAATCTGGCTGCCTAAAGATTTGCAGACTATCTTTCCTGCTCTCCTCCCCCCACCACAATACAGCTTTTCCRCGATACTCTTTCCAACCTCCTCTCTTTCCGCAAGAACTCCAGTTCCCTCACCCTCCTGCAGCCCTCTTGGGTTGCACGCAGGTCTCCTTGCCACCCGCTGGGAGAAAGGCAAAGCGCATGGTCTGCTCCGAGCYGCGTGTGCCCACGCAGGCCCGACACCAGCCCACCTGGAGCGGGTCCTGGCTGAGCTTGCGTGGGAGACTTCCCTGGTGGCTCGCTCATAGACCATCCTCTCTTTGCTGCTGCTGACAATTTTTGTGACAGTTATGGGAACTGGATGTAAAGACTCTGCTGCTCTGTCAAATTTGATGGAAATTGATGTGTGTGTTCAAAAGTTACGGGGATTGAGGGGGAGGCTGGGATGAGGGAAGGGGACAGATGGATGGCATCACTGCGTAAGCCTTATTCCATTACAAAAAAAGACTAAAAAGCAAMGCAATTGCTAAAGGTTCACTTCAGTGAAGCTCCAAGACAAACTGATAAAGTATGGACTAGATAAATGGACAGTGAGGTGGGCTGAACCTGCTGAACTGCTGGGCTCAGGGGGGTGCGATCAGTGGCACAAAGTCCTACTGCAGTAGTCAAGGGGTTGATTCTGGGGCCAATACTGTTTAACCTCTTCATTAATGACCTGGCTAAAGAGGCGGAGTTTGCTGATGATATAAAACTGGGAGGAGTGGCTGATACACCAGATAGGTGTGCTGCCATTCAGAAGGACCTCAGCAGGCTGGAGAATTGGAGAGAGAGGAACCTCACAAAGTTCAAAGGGAAATGCAAAGTCTTGCCCCTGAATAATGCCATCCACCAGCAGTACATGCTGGGGGCTKGCTGGGTGGCAAGCAGCTTTGCAGAGAAAGACCTTGGGGTCCTGGTGGTCACCAAGCTGACCGTGAACCACCAAAGATGACSACTAGCATCCTGGGCTGTACTATGAAGAGCATTGGCAGCAGGTCAAGGGAGGTGATCCCTTCACTCCACTCAGGCCTGATGAGACACATCTGCGAGTGCTGTGCCCAGTTCCAGGCTCCCCAGGACTAGAGAGACAGGGACTTACTGGAGTGAGCCTAGCAAGGGGCCACAGAGATGATTAATGGATTGGAGCATCTCTCRTGTGAGAAGAGACTGAGCGACTGACCAGGACTGTTCAGTCTGGAGAAGAGAAGGCTTGGGGGGACCTCAATGGATATAAATACCTGATGGGAGGGTGCAAAGACAACAGAGCCAGACTCTTCTCAGTGGGGCACAGTGACAGGGCGAGAGGCAATGAGAACAAACTGAAACACGGGAAATTTCTTTTAAACATTAGAAGTTGTTTTTTTACTGTAYGGGTGGGTGGTGGAACATGGGAACAGGCTGCCCAGAGAGGYTGCGGAGTCTCCGTCCTTGGAGATACTCAAAATCTGASTGGACATGGTCCTGGGCAACCTGCTCCAGCTGACTCTACCATGASCACRGGGGCTGGACTAGACAATCTCCAGAGGTCTCTACCAACCTCAGCGACTTTATGATTCTGTGCAATACCTTCTGAAGAATGTCTCAAGGATGAAGTGCTGGAAAACCTACTGTTGTTACAGAACAAACAGCCCTCCTAATGTGATTCAGAATCACTGTTTACTTGTTTACGCTGGGCATAAGCGAGAAAGAACAAATAAATGTTTCTATCAAGACCTTTAACTTGCAGTTACATTAAAAACMTAAGCTTATTTTCATGTAACCTGCCAGCTGCCTAATGAAGTTCTCCAGTGTCTCCTTACTCAATTTCATCATTATGCATCATTTTATATTTCTTCAAATTATTCTGCTGCTGTTACAAGAATATTAGACTGAGTCTCCAAAACAATATCCAACTTTTACCAGAGAAGTGAAAGGATAGAAAACAGAAATCCKTCAAAAACTATAGTGGCACTGAGGTTGACACATCTATCCATATCAGAGTGATGCACCAAACATAAGAACATTTTGTTAAAAGTAATTTTTAGTCTTGAGAACGGAGGAGGAAAGTGTCGGGCTTGTCAATTCAGTAATTCCCTTASTCCCAGCTCCATAGAAACTCTTTTGTTCTACACCTAATTACTATTATCTCATATTCCAATATGTTCAAGACCAGATTGTTTAGCTTATAATATATGGATGGATTCCCYTCCTTCCCCTACCCAACTGCAGTTKTACAGCCTAGGAAACTTTTATCAAAAAATTACTTTAAACCTGAAGTGCCCTGCAGTTCTGTATCTCTCCCCACTTACAATAATTTACATTAATTATGTTAAATTGATTGCTTCTAATGATCAAGGCAAAAACTTCCTTTTCCTTTCCACGTGTTTTAGTAGCTATCTGTACTGTGCTGCCTTATGCAGGAAATGATCCTCCTGATGGCAGCCTTTATTTTTATTTCAAGAGATGGCCATCGACTTTAATCACACACAAGAGAGAATTTCCTTTCAGCCAAGGAATTATAGCTGGGACTGCCTGTAGAATATAGTAATTTATATCACGGATGAGTAACCACTCATCATAAGGATGAGTGAATGGTGTGGAGCCACTGCCAAGCCATTAAGAGCAACTCCCCTCTCAGCAGCAGCAGGAGAATGGTTTCAAAAACCCAGGTGAAGCCTCTTTCTGTCAGTGTCACGGAGTGCCAGAGGAGCTCCTCAAGGCAGAATGGCCATCTGAACCAATTCAGACAGGAGAGTTACTTACTGTTAGCGGCTCAATCTTAAGACTCGCACTGATTTCCTTACCAAACATTCTCTACTTTGTTTATCGCAAACATGGGCTGATGGTAGGGTTGAAGTTTCTAAGAGGTAAGAAAGAAAACCCCTAGGGACAAGAGTCACAGCTGGGATTGCAGTCAGGATAGCACAGCACTGATTTAAACCACAGACCAATCTCAGTTCTGAAAACCAAAAAAGGGATTTATTTTGCAGGCAGATAAAAAAAAAAAAAAGTAGAGCGTCAAGCTTCGATTACAAAATTGGTTTCTTCTTTCTTTGTACATTTTAGCTTTTCTATATAACAGGAACCTTTGACACCTACAAGTAAGAAGGGCAGCACAGCAGAGAAAAGTGGTCTGTCTTTACTCCTTCAAAACTGAACTTACCAGAGCAGAGATAAAATAGGTGAGAAAGGTTGTCTGTGTAGGAACATTACAGCAAGACCGAGAGACATTCAAGTCAAAATTAAGGAAAAGATAAGACAGAATGCAATTTAAATGCCAGGGTATTAATCCAGGATTAAGAGGATCCAAACRAATGCCCAGACCGCCGCTGCTTTATTGTCCTACCCATGGTGAGTAATTTCACTCTCTACATCACTACATCCCCACCTGCAAAGCAGCAAAAACATGATGAGCTCTCTCCATCGGTGTGCTTTGTTTCTTCCACTGAKGAAGTGCCCTAAATAAGATCTAGGCATTAGATCTCAAATTTACCAGTGACTTAGAGTGAACTGAGAATGCCCGAGCATCTATGGCCCCTTGCTACCTAGGCAGCGAGAGGAGGTAACTACGTCCTCTTACCATAACATGTCCTCATCTGCTTCAGGGCTCCGGCCATTTGTGTAACTTTAAGTCCTGTCTACAAGAAACTATGCTCAAAATTGCAATGCTGGATGRTCAAACTAAATTCGTAGACATCAGATTCTATTCTATTCACACAAAAATAAGTGTCRAACATATCTACAAATTCTACTGTAAACCAACATTAACCAGCTTCATGATACTGAAAGTAAAAAAAAAAAACAAACCACCTTATTTTTCTTTAAATCTTCAGTTTATTATTAAAGATATCAAAATGAAATCACTTACAATTACTACTAATCATTATAAGAAAAATCAAGACAAAGTGAAAAGCTTGGCTTGACTGCAGCCAGTGGAGAAAAAAAAACMAATCTGCAGTGGTGAAACATTAATTTTCATTCCTGATGAAGCAAATACGAGTCTTAAACCAAAGGATCATCTTTGTTGCTGCCTGTTAAATCTTTCAGGGTTATCCATCTATTTAAGCTTTGCAGATGGACATCTGTGARTTTTCAGACAATATGAAATAAACAGAATATTCAAAATATGTCCAAATCTGGTTTACTACCTCTTCATCCTATTAAATGTAATTCCTATTTATTTTTCAAGAGGGATTTCAGCTCATGGGTTCATATGCTCAATGATACTAAAGAATCAAAAGCAGCTGTTGTTTTCTACAACAAGCACTGTAAGTACTTTGGAAGTTATAAAGCACTTATTTTCAGTTGAGTGATAGGCTAATACCCCAGCAGTGTCAGATCAGTGCTCCACTGCGGTAATGCAAGATACCCAGCTACCTACAGCAATCGTTAGGTATCTTGTCCCTATGGATTTCACTGCTGGTGAGTATGTACCCCATCGGGTTCTGTTGGCCAGCAGCACCATTAGAAGTTGCTTCTGTTGTCTGAGCCAAATAAAACACAGTGAAAGCAATTGCCCAATCCTCCAGAATAAATATCTGTAATCTAAGTACAAAATTAGAGTGCCTGACCATAAGCTGACATAGTGGAGAGTACTACCTAATCAGAGAAGTAGTCATGTAATAACCAGCATCCTTACGATATCCTCAGATGAGAAAATCCAGCGGGATCCTTGATTAAAGGGCTCTGGATAGACGTGGCTGTTGAATTGTTCCTATGAAAGTCATAGAAAGCCTGATCTTTTTTTTCCAGTGCTAAAAACAAGTACAAAATTTGCTGAAATTGCTGTCAACGTTAACAACTGCTGACTCCAATGGACAGGGCTGGCCACAKGACCGCGTATGTATAAGAATGGCAGCTATGGTCAATCCATACACTCAACAGAAGGCCATGGGCTCAAAAGTAATAACTTATTTGTAAGTTCTGCTGAGTAATAAAATATATTACATGGAAAGTAAATTTGCAGGTTACATGGTAAATGTTTTACTATTGAAATAAAGCTCTTTTTAGACACCGGAAAAGAAAATATTCTGGCTTTATAGATTTTGTTACTGAATGTTCACACTACGGACAAGGTAGTCAGTACACAATGACAAGCTGAAGTTTTCAGATAGTCTCCTCCTAAGTCTGCCAACACAGGGCTGGAATCCATCGAAGAGGCCCACTCCCTGACAACACTTCATTTGGCAGCTGTAACCAACCCACTTCTCTCCATTGCCAAAATGAACGTGAGGCTAAACAAGGTAATATTTGAGTCAGGATCAGCATGGTGCAGGAAAGAGATTCCAGAAAAAAATTGTTTATTGCTGATCTACCACTTTCTTATGCCACGTTCAACAGGTCATCRAATGAAATTTCAGACTATTTTGACAAAATATTCACAGTGTGCTATCCTCCCTTGACTGACGTGTATGCAAACTTGGTTTCGTAGCTAAGAACACAACAAGCAAGATGCTGTCAGGCATTATCCCTTCACGCTATGTCAAGTGAGCCATCAGCCACCATACCCAAAAGTGCTGGCAGAGGCTCATGCTGTGGATGCAGAAGAGTGTGCATAAGGAATCTCTGCCTTTAAACAAGAAACAGCCAGCACCACCAGGTACTCTACACAAGGTGGAGGATGTTTCTTGACTCCATTTTTTGACTATTTCATACCAAAATTCTCCGGCGTTGCTTCTGCATGACAGGTGTGCCTGCATCTGTCACTCCTCAAGGTGTTTTAGAGCAGGAAGCCACTCTGTCTCAATAAATCACAAAATAAGTCAAAGGCAGAAATTCAAGCAAGCAGCACAGAGCTGTCAGTCATGAATTTGAGGTTTCTGACAAGCACACAGCAGGAAACAGGCCAGTAACGTGACATGCCAGATCTTGTAACGCTCTGCACAATTAGCAAAATACCAGGCTACCTACATCACCTTGGAGCTGGATATTATATTACATCCTTCCAGTAACAGCAAAGTTACATTTTGTTTTTATCTCCACTCATTTATGCAAGATTACATTAGGGTATGTTAACCCAGCACGTCAGTAACAGCTTGCGATCCCTCTCCATACCGTGATCAGCCTTTGTTCTTGCATACAGGAGACAGGAATGAACGGCAGCTAATCTGTATTCGCACTTCATTACACCCCTGGGTCTTGTAGGAATAGTTAATACATTTTCATGTGCCATGCTGAAACGAAGGACAGTTAGCTAAGGGTATTTTGTGGAACAGCTGCTACAAGATCAATGCAAAACTAAAGATCCATCCTGAAAAATTCTGAATGTTCTCAATTCTTTTTTAACTGAAGGAGAGACTGAGGGCATGCAGCGCTTTGCACATTTAGATGCACAGTATGACTTACTTGTGTTTTCCAAGCTATCACAAAGTGTCAAACTCCAATCTGATCCTTCTGCCCTGCCAATAATTGATAAAGATGCTTTCCCAATATTCTGAAGAGGCTGTCAAATAATGCTTTGATTGCCTACATTCTCTATTTGGTTGGCTTGAGAGATGAAAGCAGGGGTTTATTATTAAAACATTTTCAGCTTTCAGTTTGTTTTACTATTAAGTTATTGGACAGGATTTAGGGAACAAACGTTGAAAATAATACAAGAATGTGCCCACCTTTTAATCCCTTAAAAATAATTTAGTAAAACTTTAAAGCATTTAACAGTTGGATGTTTTCAGTGAGGGACTACAGGCCAGAGCCCGGCATTCAACTAAGAGAAAGACAAGAAAGATGCACCTTGGAAGATGGACTCCAATGTATTCTGACCTGCATAGGTAAGCTTGTAAAGCTGGGGGAAGGATCATGAAACCACACTGACCTTTTAAATCCCCACTTATGTCCCACAAGTAGGAAAAAGCCTGCGCAGCACTAAAAGACGCAATAGTTGTGGACTCTGAACTCACAGAGCCCTCCACTTGCAAACATGCATGCTGTAGCGATGATTTCCAGATTGGACACAGAATCATTGCACGTGCTTTCTTCTAAACACGAGTACCTAGCCAGATGTTTCCACAACACCTAGTGGGCTTCACTTGGACCATGTATTCAGGAAATGCTACTTAGTCAAAAAGCAGCGAGTGCAACACAGAATAGGAGAGCCACCAAGAAACGAGACTGCCTCTTTAGCCAAGCTGCAAACTTAAAAATTTCCACTTTAATCAAAAGCATTTCCACCCCACAGAACTGTCAAGCTTATTACAATGAAGTGTAAAAGATAATTTGGTCCRAAGGTTCTTCAGTAAAATCTGGTAGAAGGGACTGAAAAGCGTCCCACATCAAAGAAGAGACGTGATGTCTAGTTAGATGTACTGCTTCCCCGTGCCAACTTCCAGTTGCTGCAGTGGGGGAAGAGTACTGCCAGCCCTGGGGAAGCTTTGACTCTGYGGAGCATCTCCCCTGCTCCCTGTGACTTGAAGCCCCAGGGAAGTGGTGCAATGAAAAACCAGTCAGACTCCAGTACGCCTCCTTCAGAAAGAAGCAAAGCAAAGGTTTTCCTTCCGTGACAACACAAGTCACTTCTGCATGCTCCATCACTTCTCCCCACCATGTCCCCCTGCAGTTAAACAGGCAGGGTGCAGCTGAGAAACTGCTCCTCATCACTTACGAGCATCTCGCACAACCGATCTCATGCATGGCTGCTCCCCTAGCACCAGTGCAAACACATTAATAATAATAAAATACATTTTTTAAAGACCACCTGAAATAAACTTCAAGTAAATGTTTTCAAAATAATTTCTCTGTTCTAAGGCTAATTTTCCAGTTGTCTTGAGCCATCACTAAACCTCAGGGATCTGAGCTTAAAAAAATGAAAATAGTAATGATCAGAATTCTTCAAATATCATTAGCACTGTTTGCATACAAAATTYCATAGGGAAACTGGAAAAGTTTACCAAAGTGTATGGCTGTAATGGGAAACTGTTGGCAAGGGCGACAAGTTTGACAAGGAGAATYGGGCTAAAAATAATGCATTAATGAATTAAATTAGCATTATGTTTTAAAAATTCCTTGGGGAAGGCATTAGAAARAAACGTTTGCCAGTAAAAACCTTTGGAGTGCGTTGCCTGGACCCAGTCCAATAAAGACACAAGCATTCAGATAGAAACAGGATGTAAACTTGGGTAATACAGAGCTGGTATTTTACTTTTGACCTACCCATATGCTTTTGACTACTTTGCAAAATAAAACCATTTCAACACTTTTCAGTTTCTTCAAGGAACACTACCCATCAAAGGAACACAGCTATTTCACATAATTCATAATTATCTGGAAAATAAAATGCTTGTTTAGAGCTATTTCTAGTGCTTTTTACTGCAAATAATATCTCCTCTGAAATGTTCAGTGACAAGGTGCAGCATCCATGGACCATGAAATTTTATTTATAATGTTTTATGTAGTACAAATGTTTTAAATTGAAATGTCTTTTACAGAATCTCGGACAATTTTGGTGAGTACTATCCAAACAGTTTTGCACCCAAATTCACCAACAGTCACTATAGATCGGTGGATAATATTTCTAATTCTCAGACAGATTTACTTCAAGATATTTAACTGCTAACTATTAAATCTAGCAAGCAGAAAACCCAGTGAAGAACACCCACAGAAAAGCTTTTGCTGCCAGCCACACAAACCCAATTAACTCAAAGCTGGAAGAAATGTTCTTGCAGGTCATTCAGCCTTCATTTATGAAGAGGTGAACCAACCCAAATGCTTCGAGCAAGAAAAATTAATGCACTAAATGATGCATTCCCTACAATGGTCATGGTACCTCTGCTCTTGGGCTCTGCAGCCTAAGTCTCAAAGAACTAAGCCACTCTGTCCTCGAGTTTTACATGAAGCCAAAGATAAAAATCAAAAAAAGCAGAGTCTAAGTAGTTTGGAGGTAAGGAAAAAAATAAGAAAGTTATTTATTAGAATCCTCCTGCAGATGCTTCGTTCATTTCCAACACAGATGTTTGMTAGTGTCTCAGCTGAAGGGCAATAGTTCACATTACTCAATTGTTTCAACAAGCAAAGGTGTTGACCCGCATTGAAGATGCCAATCTGTAAAGGCGCCTGCGCTGGCTGGCAGTCACTGCCAGCTGCTCTTTCTGTTTCTGTGAAGTTTGGGGTGGTTCTGGAGAAGTGGCAAGGGAAAAGACCTGATCTCTTCTGAACAGGAAGAATCACTGCAGGAGCTAAGCACTCAAATGCCTTTGATATAAAAATGATAAAAAAAGAGCAGGTATGACAGAGAAACAGAGAAGCTACTGTAAGATCAGTTAAACTAATTACTTTAAACCAGAAGACCTGAGGAAGAAATACAGATAATGAATATTTTTTCCCAAATTGTCAAGTTCTAATTTTATTTTGTGTTACTATGTCTGCTTAGAGGATCCAACACACTTGTGACATGCGAGCATTTATATCATGCTTTTCATTCAGATGCATCAAATAACATTTCAAACAGACTAATCTTCTGATATATGGAATTACATTAATAGAAGAAAACTAACTTCAAAGTGATCAATGACAAGAGAGCAAGAAGAATCCAAAATTGAAGACACTRTTTAGTTTCAAATGCATTTCTTCGGCTACACAGAAAAATGGATTTTCAAGGTAGTCTTAAATCTAAATGTAATTATGCCCTTATTATGTGTATACACAGAAATAAAAAGCCAGGAGGATAAAAGTACAGCTGGCCATGACATTATTTTGGAAGAGTCTTTAGAAGGATTAAATCTGAAATGATACACAGGCAGCGAGCTCTGGGACTTTTTAACTGTCTGAAGACATTCTCAGACTGAGGACAAAATTACTCTAAACTTCAGCAGAGATGAAAGATCCCAAATCCACCAGTTTCTGTATTTAGCAGGCCGCAGGGTAACTCGGAAAGAAAAGCACAGGGCTCCCGGTCTGTGTGGCAGATTGCTTTATAGAGTTTGATAAAACTCTATAAAGCAGGTGAGACAGAAGAACAGTAACCCCTTTCCACTTTGAGAATGTGCTTCACAAGCCAGACTTTAGTAGTTTCCGGTGTAAAAAAAAAAAACCCCAAAACAACAAAAAAAACCCACACACACACAAAAAAAAGCCACAAGCAAAAAAACCCAGCAAGGATGAAACCACTCTTGGTGAAAAAGAAGTTTTACAATTTCAAGTTGTTGCTGGTTCTTGGTGGTTCCAGAACTAAAGAGGCGATGCTGGACAACAACAGTTTTYGATGCAGAGGGACAATTTTGGGGGAAATTCAACTTACTATATTTCCAAAGGGATGCTTAAAGATCTTCTACAGACATATCTGTATTTGTTTCTTATTTATGATTGTTACTTACAGGCAGACCTCTTGTTGACAACTTTCTCTTTCAATGACTTACCTGTTTTCAGAAGCTACATTAATGTCCTCTCCAGAATCTGGCCCAGGCACTGGCATTTTGCCAGGAGATGCTGGTTCTTGCCCAGTTGCCCAAGAAAGGGTTTGAGAAATTAAGATTATCCTATTAAAATCCTAAACTTCCTGCTATTTAAGGACTCAAAAMCACTGCATACAATTATGAAAGTTATAAAAGCTCTTCAGTGAAATATGTAGTCAGCAACTGTTCCTAATTATCAATGGAATTTCTAATGGAATTAGATTAGTGCTTTCACTTGTAAAGACAAGATGACAGTCCTCAAGTAATTCAAGGAAAATGTTCATCCCAGAAGACTCACTAGAACAACCTCCAAAGACTGCAAGCAATTGACAGGAGAGATTTTTTTTTTAAGCTTAGTTTCCTAAGGAACTGAGGCTATGCAGGGCAATTAAAAATCTAAGAGGAAACCTTAAGAGGCAGCTTCAGATGCCATAACACCACAACCATTATAAATCCATCTCCACAGAAACAATCCTGAAATAAAAAGCTTATTTTCTTTATTACCAGAAGAAGCCTTGAACAAAAAAAAAAAAAATAGCAAAATCCAAGCAGTAATGTATTTTCTTGTGAAAAAAAAAAAAAGAAAGAAAAGAAAAAAGATTCAATAGCTGTCACAGCAGCATGCAAGTGACACAAGGAAAAGTCTGTCCCAACACTCCTCTTYCCCAATAGCTTCTGGCCTCACATATCACTGGTGCCAGCACTGACTGTGATTTATCTGAGGATGCAGTTCATGAAAATGCAGCATTATCCCAGGTGAAATGAGGCTGGCAATACTGTCCTTGGTGTCTTCTGGAGGACTTTTTGCTACTGTGCTAGTATTTACTGTGGTGAGGAATCAGAATGACATGATTTGAGCAGGACTAGAAACTGCAACTGTAAGGATGATCTATTGAAGACTAAAGACAGCAATAAGAAYATTATGAATTGTCCAGAGTCATGTTTAACTGCAGTATGTTATATACAAATTCCAGCTCTCCTGAATTTTCCCCTTAATATTCTTGTTGTACAACCCCCCTCCCTTAGAGTAAAAACACAGTGTCTACAAACAACATCATAGCAGCATATAAATCTACCTGAAAACAGACGGACTAGAAATATAGTCCGTGACAACTGGAGCTGCTAAAATTTGGCAGCTATAGTTAAAATCCATGCTTTCTAAAACCTGGGCCAGAACCAAACACCCCMCACACAAACCTATGCAAAATAATTCATCATTAAAGTATCAAAACAACAGCTACAGGCTTTGCTAGTGATCTAGTCATAGAAAAGGCAGGGAAACAACTARAACTCCCTTTGCTGGCAGAAGCAGAAGATAGCTAGGGTGAAAAAAGGCAAAAGCAAGACCCCTTTTACATAGGGGTGTTGTGCTGCATGTTCTTTAAAACCAGGCAGGTACAGATCGGATCAGCACCTGGAAGCAGCCTGTTGGAAGCAGCATGCTGACTCCTCCACATCCAGGAGCAACTGGGTGTTTCCAGCAAAAATTACGCTGAGCCTAACAACAGCCCTCATTCCTCTGGCTGGGACAAGCAAAGAGAGGGCACCGAAAGCATGGCATTAATGATCTTCTTTTGACGCAATCGCCAGCTACCTGGAGGCAGCAAAGAGAGGTGACACTCCTTCTGTTCAGTGCATTCCTGCACTCTATAATCAGAAACATACAACACTGCCTTCCAAGGAAGATGCAAATAAAATCAGTAAAAAGTTTGCGTTTAAGATGGCTCCTTGGCAAACGCACAGTTACTCCGATTAGATTTCTCAGCTTTTGCACTKCAGAGCTGCTGATAAAAATCCCATGAAAGATGACATGCTAGAATTTCACAAGGGGGAAAAAAATCCCTCCCAGAGTGCTATCTGTCTTACTCTTTCACAGTGACACAGCAGGAAGCGTTTCCATGCACTGAATACTGACAGAGGAGTTTCACTGGGAAGATGGAAAGATCATGCAGGAAAATAACACAGGGTGGTATTACTCAGCTTCTCCTATTAAAACAACTCAAGACCTCATGGATGAACAAATAAATGAGTGTTTGCTAATAACAAAAATTGCTTTGCCTTTTAAATTGCACCAAATACAACAGGCAAATACAATTAAAATAGGACACAGCATTGGCATTCTTGATATGGCAGGCCTCAGTGAAGAAGAAAGCTAAGGAATATTTGGAAAAACATTTCTACTTTAAGCCACATGAACAGCGTAATGAATTTTCTTGTTGTGTATTGCACGTATGGCTTTGAAATGTTTTTTGTGGCAAAGGCAACCACTACTAGGAAATATAAGGGCTTTTAAGGAACCCAGCAAATTGCAATGTCCTGAGATAGTATCTCAAAACAACCACKACAGATGTATATATGGAAAGTATTTCTAGACTTCAGCTAACAAATAGCAGACACAGGCCCCATAGCACCTCTGGCTAAGGAATACATAAGTCTTGAACTACTAAGCYGATTCGGTTTTGTATTACCAAGGTGTACCCCTATTCTTTCAGTATTCAGCCTACCTGGCTGCCACAGAAAGCAAATCAAGAGAGCTCTATTTGTTCAATCTACAAAACAGCAAATCCTACAATTCTTAGCRCATCATTTTTAAGTGAGTAGTCATTAAAACTTAACACTTGCTCATTGCTTAGCAATGTGTGGAATCAATTCTGTTGACGATTAATGGCTCTGGCCATCCACATAATTACTGACGGGCTGACTTCTCTGCTCAATCCAAAGCGGTCCCAGCTAATTAACTAGTAAGCAGYTCTTTAAATTACACAAGAGAACTCATACTACCAAATTCATGAAATTGTATCAGTGTGAGAAGACTGAATGTTGGTAAACACCTTAGTTTACACAGAGACATCAATCATCTTTTCATTCTGATTTATTGAACTCTAAACCAAGAGAGGATGGTTGCTTATCTTCCAGTGATTGACCTAACCGCAGTGCAATGTGGGAACCAGGAATGTTCTAAAAAGTAACACTACAAAAATGAACAATGCAAACTTTTCCTAAGCTGGAAACAATTAACGAAGGCAGAGGGGGAAAAAAAGAAAGAGCAAAGGGAAACTACAATTTTATCTGAATGCTTTATTAAATGCTGAAAGCCACAGTCAACAAGCTTGCAAGAAGGTTTGAGTTTAAAAACTGGCTGAGTGTGGRAGTTGGCACCAGGTCAACAGAAATACAGTCACTAAAGAGGATGCAGTCAACATGCTGAAGGGCAAAATCCACCCTCCAGAGGGACCTGCGTGGGCTGGAGGAAAGGCCGACAGCAATCTCAGGAGGCTCAGCAAGGCCAAACGCGAAGCCCTGCCCCTGGGACACACTCAGCCCCTGCATGGGGACAGTCCCAGATGCTGGGCTGGGGACAGTGCTGCTGGGAAGGCCTCGGGGCAAGGAGGGGCTGAGGAACGGGGCTTGTTGGTGGAGAGAAGGAGGCTTTGGAGGGACCTAAAAGCTGCCCCCCCAATACTGATGAAGAGGTTACCAAGAGGACAGAGCCTTCTCAGAGGTGCACGGCCCCAGAACATGAGGTTAAGCTCCTAAGTTGAAAGGGGGGATGTCTGACTGCATATATAGAAAAGGATTACCATGTGGGTAACTAAGCTTTGGAGGATCCAACATTGCTTGATGACAATCGTAAGATAAACTCAGGACTGGCAAAACTGAAGCCTTACAAAATTGATGACGATGAAATCACTCGAACAGTACCATTTAATGCAGGTAAATACAGGGGTCCTATCTCTGAAAAATTAATTAAAGTCACACAAGGTGGCAGACAGCGTCCTCTGTCACTGAAAAGCTCTTTTGATGAAAACAACCAATTATATCATAGATCTCCAGATCAATTCTGTAGCTGATAAGAAGGTAGGTTTTGGATACATAAGTAGAGGCCTTGCAAGCCTGAATATTGAGATAATCTCTTTATCTAGCATTTGTGAAAATAGGTGTTCAATGACTCTGCCCAAATTTATTGTACAACCTTCCAAAAAGTTACTGACATCTTGCAAAGCATGTGGGGAAGAACTGTAGAATTACTCAAGCTGTATAAACAATCGTATGCACTTTAAAAAATAATTCATTTAAAAGTGACTTGATGACCGCTGGCCGAAGGAAGCTGCAAGGGAAGAGGTTCAGTTACTGACAGCTCCTTCCTCGAGCTGAAGGAGGCCCCCGAGGGCTGGAAGCTGAAGCTGCACTAACTCAAATCTCAGACAAGGCACAGTTTTTTAAAGCAATTAATTGAACAACTTGAGCTCTGAATTTTGTATCATTTTTACATCCTAGAACAAGGCTGCTTTCCCAAAAACTACAAGTATGTGCTCAGGTATAAGCCATAGATTTGATGCAAAAATTAAGAGGTTCCTTTTGCAGGAAGATATTATAACTGTCCCTCACAGCCTGATGTGTAACACAAACATTCACGGCACAACTRTTTTCCAACAATCAATAATAAGGATTTGATATCTACAATGTGACTTCTTCCAGCACCTGCAAGGCAGCAGTCGTTTTTAATGACTTAATACCAGCCTATGGAACTGAGCAAACTCCAGTTTCACATTTTCAATAACCAGAGGCAGGCTTCAGATTAGCTGTTAACCTCTCGGGCAGCTACACTTAGCCTGGAATGTCAGCAAAGGGATCCCAGGATTTGAAATCTGAAATGACATCACTGAAATACTGAGTCATCTCCTCCAGGAGAACCACAGAAGACAGCTCAACGTACATTTGTTTTGGCTGTTACAAGCCATATACTCCCACGCTGTCAAATGACCAAAGGCATTCTCTTACAGTATCTGTTAGCCACAGATGTTTGTATACAAAACTATTTGTATATAGACTGTGCACGCGGGCATATATATTACATATACACTATTTGTATAATTSTATTACACACGTAAAAATGTCTCAGGGAAAATTCATTAGCATTCCCATATTAATCATATTGTGCATTGCAAGTATTTTCTTAAGAGACAGGACAGGACCACAGCAGTTTCACTTCACGACAAAGTGCTTACATGCTACATGACAACTATGCCCRAGAGAGACAAAAACTAACTCATGCTGCAATTGCATCCTTTGAGGCTAATTGTAAAAGCAGCCATTTCTCTCCCTTGCATAATTTATTCTCTTCCAGACAAGCATTATCAGTTTTGTCTCGATGTTGTTGTAAGACATACTATGGAAAATCCAGCACTACCTGGTGCCGTCACTATCAATGARATACTTAAACTAAATTCAGATAAGCTCCAAAAAAAGTTAACAGGGCAGAACGTGAATTTTACAGATACCTGTGGAGACTACTTAGAGTTTACTAAATAAAAAATGTTTGTTCCAAATATTTTTAGCTTAGATGACTGTCAAAAAACCACTCAATTTCCCTTTCACTTTTTCCACAGMCACTTTTATCTGGAAAAAAACAAAATTCCATGCTATTAGTGCAGCAGTACATATTTTGAGTGCTCACCTCTGTTTTAGAGGGAGGTGTGTCTTTAAAAGCAGGTAACAGTCTTCCTTTCTGTGGATTCCCAAGATTTCCAATTTCTGAATGAGGTTCCGAGATGCAGGACAGGGATTTCTTAGCATTTCATCACTTTTTGGGAAGAGGGCATTACTGTCTAGCTGCTCTGAGGTCTAACAATTTACTTGACGCGCTGGTAAGGCTTACCTACCACAGCCTCAGCACATCTGACACAAGACTGTACTAGTACTATGGGAGCACCTCTCCTTACAAAAACCTACCCAGACACCMGACAAACCACCTTCCCTCTGGCAGTTAGAAGAAATCAGGTGCCAAATTTGACACTCAGGAATAGGTGTGTAGCCTCACCATTCCCAAAGAGCTACARATTTCCCTGGCAAGATATTAGAGAATAATTGAATCTAACAGTGCAAACAAAGAAAATGATTCAGCCTGCTACCTTCACTACGCTGGTTTTGTTTCTCAGGCTGTATCCCCTCTGTAACTATTTTAAGTRTTTTATGGCTTGGAAGGCTTCCAGGCACTCTTTGCCAAAACGATATAACAAAACCATTAAAAAAAACAACTCTTCCAGAGCAGGTGTCTACTRAATTTTTCTCACCTTAGGCTTACAGTCTCATCCCAGCCCTGCAAACACTGACAAATACCAGAAGAGCTASAAGATCTCATTAAACAAGAAAATAGCTAGAAAGATGAACTTGCAATCCTGATGTCTCTCCTCTTGAAAAAATGAGATAAATTAGGTGCACTGCCTGACTTTGCATTTTCAATGAACTCTTCAAATCAACATTTACCTGGAAACTTTCTTCAGTCTTTAAGGTTAACTTCAACGAAAGCATTGGAAGAGTTTAATTAAAAMAAGAACATGCCAAGTGTAACTTTTATATGCTTGAGGCATGCATCTATATAATGTAACATGACACAACTTCAGAGATCCACACAAGGGGGAAGTTAGTACTTTGTTCACCTCTACCTCCATGCTCAATCTCAGTTGAGAGAGACATCTCACAGATGTTCATCAGGCCACTAATCAATACCATGTTTTGCTTTGCCCAGTCCATAATACACACAGAACAAACAGGATCAGTAAAAAGAAAACAAAGTTTCCACTCCTGTCTTTCAAAGGTGCCCAGATTTCTGCTGGCTTAATAAAAGCATGCAACATGTAAGAGTTGTGAAGAAAAAAAGTTGAAAGAGACAGAGAAGGATGAGATCTTTTTGCAGGCCTTTTAAGGCTAAGGCTACTCATGTAACCGCCAAACCAATTCACTATCATTTGCTGCACAGAACGTGTACAACTTCAGGGAAAATCTCAGAAAGAAGAAGGAAAAGATGATCTATTTGGGGGATATGAATACATTATGGTCAACAATTCTACCATATGGTGAATAACACTACTGTGTCGAGTTAACTTTCCCAGATAAAGCACATTTTGTTTGAATAACTGGTTGCTGATACAATGAGTCACTCGACTGCCTGAAGTACCAGCTCGAATGCTTTAAAAGGACTGACTGGGAATCGCCAAGTACAGTATGTGTATTTGTTTAGGAACAACATGCTTTAAATAAACCGCTGACTCACCTTGTCACGCAAATGATGCTCTGCAGCCTCAATATTCAAAGGATCGTCAAAATTCAAAAGATCCTGGAAAAGAAACGGAAAATGTTCCCACTCACTGCATCACACAAGGAATCCAAAGCCCTAACGAACAAGATAATGAAACAAAGCAAGTAAGACCAACAAGTATAGTGCCATTTTCTCACTAYCTTGATAGGCATCCCTGCCAAAGGTAGATGCAAATGAGTTTGAYGACTGCAAACCAAACCACAAGTCAATTAAAGGACAACAGCAGCAAGGCATTYGACCCCATCTGGTGGCACGCCACACACAGCCCCGTGACACTTCTCTCTGGCASTGATGCATTTGTATTTGAAAACAAAAATACAAATACATGACATCATCATGTCAAATTTTGAAGGCACATTCAAAGTTTCAGAAGGCACAATTCCTGTTCAAGAGTAAAGTAAACCCTTAAAAAACCCGTGCAAACAGCCTGGTGATAAACCAGGAAGAGCTTCCTTAATACCATCTCCATAGCAAAGCAATTTAATACCCTCTGTGAGGAAACTACGTAACCTGGAGCCTGACAGACAAGAAAGTTTCAGTGCAATGGGAAAAACAGGGCCGAGCCAAAAGGGAGTGCAAAGACCCCAAGAGCTAAGGGCACGTGGGGCCAGGGAGCAGAAATAATCAGAATAAATCTCAGGTCTGTCAGTTTAATCTCAATAAATATTTACTTGGGAAGGAGAAAGGGTCTAGGGTTAAAACCAAAGGAAACCAAGATGCTGATAAAAGAGGAATTATCATAAAAAAATAACATCGAATCACAAAACACCCTATTCTGCCTGCAGCCCAGATCACTTTCCCCATTTTAAGGTTAGCCTCTGACAGCAGTGACAAGCCATCACTTCACATGTGTGAAAGGCTCGTATCACTCTCTGACTCGTTTTCAAGCAGCAAACCTCCCATTTCACTCAAACCAGGTCACCAGTCCACCTCATTTTCACTCACTTTCTTCAAGAAAACCCCAAAAGAATCTGCAAGGCCAGTACAATCCAATCCCAGCTTTTCAAAGCCTAATTATTTATAAGAAGCTGGGTGTGAGGGAAATTCAAGAGGCAAGCTGGGAAGCACGGCTCTTACCGGCCATGACAAATCCCCGTGGTCTCCAATGCGTGACCATCGCTCTTTGCAGCTGTTTGCCCTACAGATTATTTTTATCTGCAGTTCTGCCTCTGAAGGCAGTTCTTTGTACCTCCAGTGGATTTCGCTTTCTTCCAGTTACTTAGCATGCAGTAGAAACTAACTGTGAAATGCAATTACTCTTTGTTGAAAAGGCAAATGCTCTCCAATCTTCTAAAACAACTTACCAAAGAAGTTGTTGAAACAAATCAAGCCTTTGGATGCCAGGAAAGCTTAGGAGATTGTAGCCAGTCACTGGCTTGGTCTATGCTAGAGGTTTTAGAAATGCACCATGATCCTGGTGGTAGTGCTGGGAGCACAGTCTCTGCTCTGCCCCTCTTTCTGCAGGTAGTGGCGGGAGGAACTCCCCTCTCCGAAAACAGGCTGGGACTAGCAAAGCCCACAGCGATGCTCCTCATCCAAAGCTTTTCACAGCCTCCTCTGTACACCCTGGAGTGGCTGGGGTAGTTCTCTCCAGAGTCGATTACAAACATAGCGACCAAGTTAGTGCCTTTTTTTGCTTTCTCCTGACCTTCCTACCCAGCAGCAATGGCTGTGGAAGGGGACCATAACGCTGGACTCCCTAAAAAAGGCAGCTTTTGTACAGTAAGACTTAGCCTCTCTCCGCTTTTAGGGCAAAAGCAGCTGTTGCATCCTGCCTGACTCTGGCAGCTTCCTGCCCTCTCCTCCATTTTCAAGTTGCTCCTGTAATTACGAGGCACAGGTTTCTTGCTCCTGCCAATCAAAGGAAAAGGGGGAAAATGGGATTCCTGAACAAAATCATATAATTTCTGTGACAAGTTGGGGTTTATGCAAATTCTGCAGGTGGGAACCGAGGCCCTTGAACAGGAATATAAGTGTTCGAAACAGGAATGAGACTGCAGGGCAGTCATTAATTCCTAAACATCATTTTTAAAAATCATAACACCAACTCAATTCCTTCCCAGAGCAATATGAATTTCTATTTCCTGCAAACCAGCAGAAGGAATTTCAAACTGTGTGGAAGATCCCAAGTAACTTGTTACCAAAATATCCCATAATAGATTTTTAACCAAAAGTAAAAACGATGTACAAAAAAGCTGGCATATCAAACCGTATGTATGAGTCTTGCAGTTATACAAACAAAAGCTCAAACTGATTTCATACTTGCACAACACCCACTGAACCCAAAGGAAATAATGACCTTAAGTTTAAGGGACAACAGACGGGGTTCACATTAGGTGATGCTGAAACCAAACCAGGCAAGAAAAAGGAAAGTGGATATGCAAAATATTAGTTTACTTACAGTAAATAAAGAGTTTAACCCCCAGACAACATCCTGCAAAGGAAAAAGCACAGTCAGTTAGGCATGCATTTCAGSTGTTTTGAACACGTTCACATACTTTATTTTTCTATTAATCCATGAAATTACTGGAAATCAAATCTAGATTAAGGGTGATGTTTAATTTAAATCAAAATATTGAAAAAGCTTTCCCATTTCAYGGATGCTTGACATTTAGAAGTCACTAAAAAACAAACACTGCATATTCAAATACAAGTTCAGATCCTTCTGTGTGTACAGAAGACTTATTCCTGTTGCTTCTCTGCTCAAGGAGAAGAATGATACCTCAGTATACGCCACCAACTGACTGCACTGCTTAGTTCAAAGGGTGTGTATAAAACTTAACTCAGTAACCCATTCTTAAAATTAGAAAATTARAATGGTGTCAGACAAATATTTGAAACTGTGTCAAAATACCAGAGAAAAGAGATTTAGGTGTAGTATGAGTAGGGAGAAATACCATTCTTATATGAGCATATGTCTCAAATCATTTTACTGCCTTTAAGTATCTATTTAAACACAGCTGAAYAGAGAGGGTTTGCAATTCCTGCAAACAGGAAGCTTCAGGGGAATCTGCCTCCAAACGGTGTCATCAAACACAGCCTATTTTGGGGTGGGCATCTCCAAAAGGGTTCCACTAGCACTGACCTAAGAGTCCACATCCTCAGTTACAACCTTCAGAGAGTAAGAAAATGCACAAGATCCAAATATTACAGAAAGAGACTTAAAAGCATCACCCACCACCAACTCCGAGACTAAGCTTTTCTRCCCAGAGGAAAGACTATTTTCTTTAGTAGCAGCATAACTAAGCTACCCTACTGCAAAATCCCACTGAAGTCTGGAGCTCACACCTACCAGACAATTAAGATCAGCATTGTACCTCCTGCCCTTACAGCCTGCTAGCACTTGACTGCCTACCCATGAAAACCACACTGCCTGATTTCCAGCAGTGGGACGAACACTGCACATTAATCRTTTTCATGGCTAAAATGTACCTTTCACAATAAAGATAAAGCCTCAAAGTAAAAACTTCCTATCCACAGCCAAGAATCTCAATAAACRAGCGTATTTCAGTTTGTTTCCTGTTCCAGGCCCTCTGCTCAGAGTGGTGGACCACAGAAATCCATACCCCTTAAGAACACTATCCAATTACGCCCTAATGAAAAAGGCATATGTCAGCATTATCCGGACAACAGCCTCTCATGATCCAATTTTCCTTTGATCTTGCACAAACAACCTCCTCAGTTTATCTGCTTTTAATAACGTGAATCTGCCCAGCAAAACCGATATTGTCACAGTTTTCAGTTTCAGCATCTTCTCCTAATGGAGCTTCTGAAATCATCAGGTGTGGCAAAGACAGCAACTCTCTCAAATGTACTCATCATCTTCAGTGGCAGCACAGACACATAAACTGCAAAAAAAGGACACATCCGAGACACCTAAGGATTACAGTTATCCATACATTTTAAGACTATAGTGCTGAGCAGTCATCCCCACTCCCAAACGACCACACCGTCAGTTCCTGGGCAAGTATGAGAAAATGGACTATTTCAAATAATGGATGAAAGTCATCGGTTTACCCTTTCTGTGCTTGTTCAACCACAACTACTGTCACAGAAACTGGGCATAGCAGAGGTTAGCAAAACACAGTATTAAGGAAACCTGTATTAAGCAATCCTGGGGATAAACTATTTGTACAGTGCAGTAGCGCCAGAGAAAAAATAAGCCAAAGTCACTGATTAAAGGAGGATTTCAGTGGTGTGGAGACCCTGGAGAGTAGGAACAGGTGTGAGGGTCTCAGCTTCCACTTCACCCTCCTGCATTCAGGCATGAGAGGGTGAACAGCACAGCACAGGCTGCCACGGTGTCACCATCCTCGGGGTCTGCCCCGCTCCGGTGCCCCTACATACGCTGCCCCCGGCATGGCTGCGGCCTGAGGGCTGGCTGATGTGGGGTGGGTAACAGGGAGGGCTGAGAGGGCCTCCGTCTGCAGCCAGCCGCTCCGCCTCAGCGGGAGCCCCTTCCACTGCTGCCCTCAAAGGCTGTATTGTCCTTCAGGGAGGCAGAGTGAATGTCTCGGGGGTAAAGAAGCAGGAATAAATTAACTTTTAAGGGTCATCTTTCATCTGTGACGGCAGACTGTAGCTGGAGAATGTGATGCAGAATTACAATACCGAGCATTAAAAAACATCCTAAAGAGGTATGAGGAGCTCACACTAGCACACTGGGGTCTGTCCATTTCTAAATCCTGCCTGAATGCCAAAATGGCATTCACAGGCACAACTGTTCAACCACTTACCGGCATGGCTAAAAAGAAACAAACGAGAGCAACTCAGTCACGTTGATTCTGAAATCCTGAAGAGCAAACCTTCTTTTTACATTTAACAGTGCAGAAGCCCCCAGTCTCCCAGAGCCTCCCCACCAGGACACTTGCAGATTGTCTCTCCAGATAAAACAGCTTCTGCTCCAACACAAGCAGCGACGAGTCACGCCTGACACAAATAAATGTTGCAACTCAAAACAGAAATGTAAATTATATCAAATTATTTTTCCATTCTGTAAACACCTGCTTTTGAAGTTTACCTAAACTGCTCCCAAATTCTCATTTGCTGAACCCTGGTGTTAAGACTTTGGGACACGACTCATACAGGCTGGCTTTGCACAGAGTTCTATTAAAAAAAAAAAAAAAAAAAAGGCAAAAACCTCCGTAAGGCTGTGAGTTTTCAGAGCGCTGTACTTTTTCACAGCCATTCTAGACATCAAAAAGCATAGAAGGATTATTATTATTACTGAATAACTTATGTGTGAAATTCTTAATATCATTTCTGATGTTCCCATCTATTCAAGTTTTATGATTTGCTGGATTYATTTTATACCCTTGCATGGCTCCATAAAAAATAATGCTAAATTACTACCAGAGGGCAACACTTTTTGTAATGAGTTTGAGGCTAGCCTGGATTTAAATCTAGGATATTGAGAAAGGGAAGTGGGATGGAACAGATGAGCAAGAGTGAAGCAAGTATTTCATATTTGAAAAACTTGACACTGTTGCATTGCAAAAATAATCACTTTGCGTTACTGACTTCAGCAGAGCTTGCTGCATGCAGATAAGCACTTGCATGAACGCTTGCTTCACATTTTCCTGACGAGCTAAAAGGATYTGCAAGCCACCAAAGATCCTGTCAGATTTAACAGTTCAAAAACTTCTGTTTTCTTTTAATGCAATAAAGCATCATCCTTGGCTTCAAACATTTACTGAGCTTTTGGCTTAAATACTCTGAAAACAGAAAGTTAACCCTATGAACAAGAATTTTTAAAGGTTATCTTCACACGTAGGAGCAGGGCAGATGTTGCATTAAAATGTTAATAATGCACAATTTATGCTGCTCCACTTCAATGAGAGAATCTACTTGCAAAAGGAGAATCAGACACAGGGATCTGCCTGTTCACATGGTGAATACCTGACAAGGCTGGTTCTTTTACAATGCTTCTTTTTGTCTACCTTCTTCTACATGCCTAACATCAAAGTTACAGAGTACAAGTAAACCCACTACTGAGGGGTAACCTCAGAACAAAACCACGGACCTCTTGCGCTTTTCATAACGAAGCGGCACGGTCTGCTCAGGATGGACCTTGCAGAAAAGGCTGCAGAATTCCCCAAGCCACTGTACCTGTGCCCAGACAGGCCCTCTCTCTGTCCCCCTGGTCTCCCAGAGGCTTTGCCATCAGCACAGACGTCACCCACRAGGTTAGACGCCTTCGCGAGCCAAATGCAGGTCTCAGGTAAGCAAGTGTTTTTAATTCCCCTCTACTATGTTAGTTCAGAAGATTCAAGTATCACACTTGAACTAAAGAGCAGTACCTGGTTAAATCCATAGTAGAAGAGGGGATAACGAAGGAGACACGCTCTGCTCCTTGGCACTGTCACTATTTGGAGCTCAAGCATGGGGAAGTCAACACAAGCAAGTCAGATCAACAGACTCTTATAAATAACCCTTTATAATCGCCCCTTTTCATTCTTGAGTATTTTTGTGTTGCATTTGAGTGAAAAGTTACATTAAACCCCTGCCCACAGATTTATTTATGGCATGCCAAATGAGGAAAAAAAAAAATCTGCCACTGCAGCAATGTTTAAAGTTCAAGAGCAATGAATCAAAATACTAAATACAGCTTTTGAAATAGCCTCTCCTGAGGCTAGAGAGTCTCAAAGCGTTGCATTTGTAGGAGGTCCTAATTCAGTTAGTCACCAAATCTTCCCAAGTGGCAGTTCTCACAACCACTTCACAAAAGCGATGCCATTGAAACCATGTAACAGACAAGTGTTTAGCTATGCTTGCCGACGTTTGGAAATACAAYCACACAGCACTTCTTTCCAAGAGAGAGCAAACACGTAAATCGTAAATTAAGATTTTCCTTTAATACATTAATTTAAGCAGAGAACAAGCCAGACAAAAGCAGCTAATGAACTTCCAATCAAAGAAACTTCTTTAGAGATCCAAGGAGCATTTCTGATCTAATAGACTGATTAAATTAAAGCTCTTTGCTAAACCATTTTTTATACACAAACAATTTAACCCATTCAGATCAATGAAAGGAGCAGCAGTCATTTATACAAGGAGATGTCTGAAGCAAAGTTGGGTTTTATTTTGTTTTGTTTGGGTTTTTTTTGTTTTGTTTGTTTGTTTGTTGTTTTGTTTTGTTTTTACAAACTGAAGCTGTAACTCCAATAGAACAAGTGCTAAGCTTTGCACATCACAGTTTGGAAAAGGGCTTGAAATTACACCCAAAAAGTCAGCACGCTGAAAGTCAGGCCACTGCATGGCTATCTCCTGGGGCAGCTCTCTGCTGTCCTGTCTGGCTACGCACCAGCTCAAGATGGTTTTCCACTTCCATTCACCTTCTTCCAYCGTGTCTTACAAACAAGCCCAGCTTCTTTCTCTCTTCATTGCAGCCTAGAAAACCAAGCATCCTTCATCCCACCCAGCCCCACTTTCCTCAGGTTCTGTTGGACTTCTCTTTCTGCCTCCTCAACACACCTCCACAAACATGTCTGATTTCTCCCCATGGACTAACCACCTGTTTGCAACCACTAAAATGTAACTGACTGCACAAAACTTATCGCTGGTCCAAGGGGTTAAAAAAAAGTATGTTTTCATGCCAGAGATGGCAGGCACTTTTTAGCTTACAAAAAAMCTGCTTCTGTCCTAAACAGTCTTCTCCCAAATAAAATGTTCTCTTTTACATTTTCTCTCCCTGTCCTGCTCCTCTCTAATCTGGCATATAATACTGCTACACTATCTTGCAAAATCCCTGTAGCAGGTAAAACACCATTTCCACCTGGAATAAGGTGATGAAGAGAACAYCAGCTGTCTTTAATCAACCACAAAGGCCACCTCAATTCTCATGTGCCTGCGATCCCAGCTCATGCTTCCCACCCAAACACAACAACAGTAGCTTACTTAGAGGGCTTTGGGTAATTTAAATGGCATGAACTGCTCCAGTTAGCAAACACAAAAAGGAGGAGGAAGGCTGGAAAACGATTTCTTCTGTGCTCAAATATACTAGATGGAAGAAAACAGGAACAACTATAGTCTGTTCTTCTCCCAGACCAAGACAGTTGTGAATTGCCAAGTATGCAGGAGCGCTCGTCTAAAATCCCTTACTTCTGTTACTGACTCCTTGACATTTGTCCCCTAGGTTACCTCAGAGCAAGCAGATAATCTTTTATAAGTTGTTCCCAGGGGAATTCTGTGATAGGTTCTTAATGAACTACACTACAGTGATTATGAACACTAAAGCAATCGCCCTCCGGAGATCAGTCTACTCAACTGATTAAAGTTGACACAAATTGCATATTCAGAAATCAACAATTTGGGGAAAACAAGCATGGTTTAATTAGACTTACTAATGTACTGCACTGTTCTACTGAATCACTCTTTAAAAACACGCTAGTAATAACAGCTACTGTATTTAAAACAAAGATTAGGCTTTGCTAGAAGCTATTAAAGAGAGAAAATTTTTGCAAATCTTTTATGAAGCAAAGGTTCTTACAAGACATTGATTTGTGCAAGTATTTTCACCAGCCTGGGCATGTACAGATGGGAAAAAAAGATAAATCACTTCTTACAAAACTGATAAAAGCCGATTTATAAGATCAAAATACAACACAATATATCCCTGCAGAAAAACTTCCTCAAGCTTATTTTAAGAAAAATAGAATAACGTCAGATCTACATAGAAGATTGTATTCAGTGGCTTATAACTTTTCTTTATCAAATACTGGGCCTGAAGTTTTTTTGTCTGTTGCTTATACAATTCTTAGAGGTGGAGGAGAAAGGCAAAGAAATGAAAGCAGCAACAATGGACATTTTAAGCACTTGAGAGAGGAAGGGTATTGAAGAATATAAATCTTTTGCACTGCACTTTTCTTTAGATGACTTCCTTTACGGAAGGAGACTTGAACCATTGAAAGATACCTTGTGGTAAAACTGTGCCTTTTGCAACAGCTACAAATACCTATCTAAATTGTGATCAGCAAGGACATTCAGAAACCCCTTTGACTGCGACAACTAAATCTCTCTCGCTTGGTTTTCACTGAACACACGCAGGCTCTCCCCAGTGCCGGTCAGAGCCGCGAGGGACGGCCCAGCCCTCGTGAGAACCGCCCCGGACCGGGCACTTGCCCAGGAGCACCGATGAACCGGTCTGTGTTCGGTTCGGAGCAGCAGTGCCGTCTTGAAGCAGAACCTGCCCCTGTCCCCACTGTCTGTGGGGTCAGAGCAGTTGTAGTGTGTGTGAAATAAACTTGTGGATAAAGTCAGGCATCCTGCTGCAGAYGCTTATCGCGTGGGCTCCAGCACCGAGCAGGGATGCAGAGATCTGGACCAACAAAGAGGACGCTACCCTCCAAACCATACCAAAAAGAAGGTTCTGAACCACTGGGAGCTCCTACAACACCCTGAAGTACTTCTTACATTATGGAAGGAGACCAACGGTGCACGTCCTTTCAYGTTTGCTGACAACCAACAGCCCTCAAAGGTTGTGTCTCTTCCATCCTTCCTCATCTACCTCTTTACTGGTTCAAAATCTTTCTTCTGTACCCGCCTCTACCTTCTCCTGCCACTCCCTAACCCCTTGCTAAATTACTGTTTCTTCCGTATTTATCCCCTTGTGTTTTGCTGCTTCCCTAAAGCTGTCTTCTGCAATGCTGATATCCCCTTCAGTATCCCAGACAATACAAGAAGGCGTGCAGGTTAGGCCCTGATTTTTATTTTTTTTTTGGGGGGTGGGGAGGGCATGGTGGTGGTGGTTCTGCTCCTGCTGCGCTGACAAGAACAGAGTAGAGGTTTGAAGGAGTCCACTTTACTTGYGACATAAAACAGTTTCCAGCAGATCACTGCCCATACCTCAGGGACACGCAACGGCCAAAAGGCTTGCTTTTCTCTCCTTCACAGATTCCTTTGATCAAGACCTGCAGTACTCAYATCACACCCTTTCAGCAAATAAAGACTAAGTCTTCAAGGAATAAAGTATAAGACTAAACACTTGTACTGACCCATTTCTGTTAAGCTGCAGGTATAGCTCCCTGCTGCTGTGGTGGCCTTTCCTTAAAGCTGTTTGCTTGCAACCATATGTTGTATTTTGTTACTCACTGTGTTGAGGGAGGGAAAGAATAAAGGCGTTGGCAGCAGAAGACATTGTGCTATGTGGTCCTACACAGAGTTGGACCTCTAAGTGCTCTCTGCATGCGAGGGAGGAAGGCAGCTCTGCAAACGAAGMGGATGAGCTGGATGTGACCCCAGAGGGAGTACTGAGAAGTGAGCAGGCACAGTCCTCCTCTGAACAGTGTTTCAGCCAGAAGGTCACACATAAAACCTACAGCCAGCCAAGCACAGCACAGCTGAGGAGGTGAGGACTCCCAGAAAGTTATTTGGCACATCTTGCTCCTCAGACAAAAGAAAGCCCACATGCCTGGGTGTCAGCACATGCAGGGTGTCCTTCTGGAATAGCTGCTGCAGACACAGAACTAAGTTCACCCCTCTCCTTCCTTGCCACTGTGCCGAACACTGCTCTGGGTGGGGAGCGGGCCTGGGTGAGAGGCACCACCATACCTCTTGGAAACAGCACAAGGAGAAATAAGGTGATGTAAAAAGTCTTCAGTGGGCAACAGTGCAGGAGGCATGGCCACAATTGCCTGAAACAACACCCACCTGATTCAATTCCTGTATTGAAGACAGAAGACATGTGAAGGCACACCGCCTGAAAAAACAGGTAATCTGCTTAATGCAGTACTTGAAACTGGTATCCAGTGAATAATTGTAAGCATACTGGGTGATGGTTTTTCTCCCCAGCACTCAGAGGCTCTATACTGGTCTACACCAGGAAGCGGCGGACACCCTGACAGAGTCCGTCTCTCCCTTGAGATCACACATGCAATTTCTCACCACCTCAGTTTTGTAACCTTGGTGATTGTGACCAAGAAGATCCCAGGAGCTGGATGTAAAATTCATATTAGATCAAGAATCTCCTTGCTAAGCTATGCTTGACTTCCCAGTAATTTCTCCTCCTGCACAGTAAGGGCTGGCATTTGTGCTCTTTGCCGCTGCTATGAAGCCTTTCATTTTCTTCTTTTGATGACTTTCTCCTCCTTACTTTACCAATATGGAAGATAAACATATTCCATCCAGGAAGGCAGCTTTTACAAGCACATGCTTTGACATTTCTAAATACAGTCAAAGACCCATTCCAAAATGGGATTTGAATAAATCAATAGCAGAACAATGTTACCATAAAGGTGGCTGAGAAAAATAGTATCAGCAGCAAGAATTAACGGCAACAACACAGAACATACAGGTTTACTTTTTTCCCTTCATCCTGAAGACAGTGACAGTTATTGTCTGTTTAAAATACTCCTCTACACTAATTACATATAATTTTGACAGCAGACCACCTGTTTTCATTAAGATGACGAACGAAAGTTTTGTGCTTATACTGAAGCTTTTAAAACTACTCAGGTTTATGCTTAAATGTTGAGGTAAAGGTAAGTAGAAAAAATTAAGTCAAGACCCTCTGATTTATTTCTCCAAGAGATTAGTTTGACATTTGCATGATTTCAAATAAAGTAAATTTTACTGCCTGAAGACAACAGCAGAACATCAACACAACACAACCAATAAGGCATATTTTCCCATTTAGTATTAAACTCTAATTAAATAAGCAAGCCTCTTATGAATAAACTCCAAATAGCAATAATTTATCACAAACCAGTCTTAAGTCCTTTTAGATTAGATTATCTAATAACACAGACAGGTATTTCTTAACCTAGTATCTGAAGTTATGCGAAAGGAATTCCTGAAAAAAAAAAATATACTGTTTTCCTAGAGATGGGTATAAAAAGCTGTCTGCATATCTATAGTTTAAGACTATCTTGATGTTTCCCATTCCTGCTCCTGTCTCTCCTGACAGCAGTAACACTAAAGTGTCAAAAAAAAAGCTCTTAAATGAAGAATTGAAATGCATATACAATATGAAAATCCTACAGAAAATAGTTCTCCAGTTATCTGAAACCAAGTGTAGCTCCATCAGACCAGGGTTACAGAAAAAGGACCAAATATTCCTTAGGAACATTCATCATACATTCTAAAATACTGGTTTTAATGGTACTATGCTCAGCCCTCCAGAGTCAGCCAGCAGAGTTGCACAAGTGTGCTTTGATTATTTTTATGGTTCATAAATCAGTCACTGACCAATTTCCAATTGTAGTCTGTTAGAGATAATTGCAGAAGGAACAGCTTGACTTTTAGAACCAATTAGGCACAGATCCACTTCTTCCTTTATTTTTTCTAAATCAATCACCCAAGATAATTTTATAGCAAAGGGAAAACAAGCATTTGAGAGAAAGCTGATGAATACTAGGGAAGCCTATCTTAACTAGGCAGATGATACTCATGGTGAATAAGGTACAAGGAAGTGCATGTTGAGGACTAACAGGAGCTACTGAAGCACTTTTGAGATTGAAATTGGAATTATTGAGGAGGAAGAAGCAGGGTATCAGAGCAACAATAGCATTATTTCATACCAGGTATTTAAAAGCTGGTATTGTCAGTGAAATAAAAATCTGAGAACAGAATGGAATTAAAACCACCTATTTGATCTCCCCCTGGAAAACTTCAGTTTTGACCTAAAAGCAGGAGAAAAGCAAGTTCAGACAGTCTGAGCAGGGGCCCAAAATAACTTCAAGCAGTCCCTCGCTTTATGAATACTCTGTTTTAGAGAGGAAAGAAGTATGCAATAAAATGACACAGAACGTAACAGAATGGAGACTGAAAGGTAAATAAGCTCCTGTTGCTAACTCATAGCTAGCTATAAAGCAGTGAAARATTACTCAAAGGTCAGTTAGAAAGCATTACATTAGTTTTTACACAATCCGTAAGCAAACTGCTACCAGAAATTATCTAAGAAWTTAAGATTCAGGAGTGTTTCTATGGATAAAGAAAACATCTACAATCGCCATCAACAGTGATTAAAAAACTACACATAGCTTTAAAACATTAACCTATCAATGATCTGTTTCACGGTTAAAGCCCAACTTTCTTAATAACATGATTTAAAAAGTACCTAATACAGGAATTCAGAAATAGCACATTTAGTGCCTTCACTAGTACACAGGCTGCTGTTAACAGTGGTCCATGGAAACGCATTCAGTAACAGAAAGAAGTGGAAAACAGGTAATGCTCAACGCTTAGTAACTTAAAGAGAATTCARTTGTAGATGAGATGACACTGAGTGTAACAAAATGCTAGAAAATAAAATTGAGTTCGCTTTTTTCCCCTTAAGAATTCTCTACACTGTTAAAACACATTTTATCAGATAAAATCTCCTAAATACTTTAAAAGTTATTTTTTATTTCAGAAAGTTAAAAGGCATAATTTAAATGCCTCCAAGTTTCTACCTATTTGATACTAAAGCAAGCGTTAAAAAGGTAACAGCAGTTTGTTTTGAAGGAATTTTCATGTAAGAGCTCTGCTGCCACCACAAGGATACAGAAGATGAGACAATCTAAAACTTCTAAAACTTAAGCCTTCTAAAAGGTTAAGCACATAACATGAAGGCATGCAGCAGCATACAACAAAGCTGGTTTGTGCATGTGGCTTTTGAGGTTTTGTGTTATCTATTTGAATGGTTTTACTAATGCACTCAGAATGGCTGCATTATTAATGCCTGCCAATTTGCCACAGAACTAGTACATCGCCATTCTCAAATTAAATATTTTAGCAGTGGTTTAGAGTGCTTTATTGGACAAATTTGGGTGCTATTCCTCCAGAAAACCAGGCTACCTTCATATTATCAATGAGTGGAGTATGAAATACTGACTTCCAAAGTCCATCATTGGCCAAGACCGGATACTATCCGTAGCACTACTGTGCAAATTCACACAATATTCCGCTCATGGAGATGAGCAGGTTCTCCAAACCATAGTGCCCAAGTGTTGGAAACAAAGGATTCAGGAAGGCCGGATTAGTGGGGCAGGTGGAGTGTTAAGAGATAAAAGTAACCTGAGTCACACCTCGTGGCTCTCATTTGCTACCGGTCACTCACTGTTTCATGTAATTCTGTGGTCTATAGTTAACACATACCTACCACAATTATTAATGCACACTGACAAATAACTTGACTGTGTGGCCGTATGGTCAAAGCACAATTCTGTACTTTCCATCTCAGAAACATGTGTAGCCCGGAATCTAAGCACTTGGACACTAATCAAGCTTCAAAACACATAGGAAGGCATGTATGAAGCGTCACAGGTCATAGACAGCCAAAGATCTGAAAGAGCACCTGATCAAGCAGCTATCAGGAACCCTGGCTCTGACCAAGACCCACCCTTCCCATGTTTATTAATCCTTTCAAAGAGCATACTTGGAATGGGCAAAGAATATCTTTGACAAAGAAGAGACTCGCTCCAGATGCTAGTTGCCATCTAATTACAATCTGCATCCCAAGCAAAAACACTGTTTGGGGAATAGTGCTTGCAGCTTACCGACATCTCCAATGGCTATTTATGCTCAATTTTTTTAAGTTCCTTTTGTACTGGAGGCACAGTGTAACAACGGCATTTCTACAGAGGCACAACTTGGAAGTTAGGATCAACACGTAGTACTTATTTTTTTGTGATGATGCTTCAAATCACATGAAGTGACAACATGACAAGTGAGAGAACACTTACTGAAACTACACATTTATTTAAAAATCAAGACTCTGAAGACAAAAAGTAAGGAATGAAAACTTTGCAATTYGGGGTGTTTTTTTTTTTAAAGCTATAAAATGTGAGTTTGCKATTGTGGTGCTTCAATGCCCATGCAGAAAAAACAAAATCCAAGGGGGATGTTGGATTTTATTTTTTTTTTTTTTCTTTTTAAAGTTAAGCTACTATCTCCTTTTCTCTTGCTGAATCTTTAATTTCACCACCCATAGACAGAGTTCCTGGGTTTTTTTTGTTTGGAGTTGTGGAGGTTTTTTCCCCTCTTTAACTTATTGAAGATAAAAACACCCTAAATGTTTCATAATATTCAATAATTTGAGTCTCCTGGTAATTGAGATTCCAGGATGTTTAATCTATGAAATTAATGACAAGCAATTAGCAAACTGCTGCAAGAATAAAATGAAAAAGAAGATTAATACACATCTTCCATCATCACTGATGATAGCAAGTTAAGTACACATAATGTCAGCAGTTATTGCCACCCATAGTCTTAACCTGCAGCAGTATTTTAATCTCTATGAGAAAGACACCATGAACAAAGCTAGGAGAACAGATAAAAATATATGTACATTCTTCTCCAGCTGCAATATTGGTGTACTAATTTTCTGATGTCTGAAGCTTAAAACTTGTAGTCCAAAAACCTTCTCTGGGAATGAAATACAAGGACAGAAACAGAACCAGTTAAGTTAATTACCCAGTCAGTGTCTTGATTTAACCTAATATGAAAACAGAAACACAAGGGCAAAACAAAATCATAAAGAGCTGATGAAAAAAAAAAAAAAAATAGGGAAAGGGTGTTTAAGAAAACCCACAAAACACCACACACAGATTCTACTTCACTTTCCAGAAAGTCAGATGCTCATGAAGAGATTTTACAGATGAAGAAAGTCACAGATCTCATTTATAGTGCCAAAAAGGAAACCAAGTATTAGATAAAACTCATTTTCAATTTGCCTTTTGAAAAGAAACAAACACCTGACATGCGTACCCTTTATCTACCTAATGTAGCTAATGTTCTTTAAGAACCAATTCTGGCAGGGTTCCTGGTAAGGGAGATTATTGCTCAGTGCTCTGCAAGACTTCTGGCAGCAAGGTCACATAACAGTAAATTGCCAGCAACCACTTCCCGTAGCAAGACAAGACCAGTCACTGTGCTTCAGCGCATGTCCTTTGTGACAATCTCCCTAAGAGTATTTCATACAGGAACTATGATTCTGAATTTGTTAACAATGTCCAGCTGTAGTGGGAGCAACCTCTGAAGTCATTCTGCAATCACAGKGGCAAAACTACCAGCAATTTTACAGGGGCCAGATTTAACTTACATTTTAGCAACTCAGGTAAAAATGACATTTGAGGCAAGGTTAAAGGGTAGAGGCAGTTAGGTCCCTACTGAGTGACTAAAACAGCCAACAGTGCCATGCTTTATGCAATACCTAAGTGCAGATGCACTGCTCCCCCCTTTAAACACTGGGGATGAAACAGAATTCAAGATGGTGCAGTAACGACACTCTGATTCTGTTCCACATGGCGTTTCCCCCAAATGCAACTTACCTTTCGCTTTTCCAAGTTCCTCTACTTGGAGGTGGGGGGGGAAGACAGACTATCGATTTATCAGGAATGTCAATACAATGGAAATTACAAGGGTTATGGATTACTGTTAAGTCCTGCTCACATCATGCTCTTGTATTTGTTGCCTGGGTAAAAAAAAGCAGACCACCCTTACCAAGCATGGTTTCTCAGGGTCACCTGCAGTCATACCATTCTACAAAACTTTTTATCAGTCAAAGCAGTATTCGTGCAGCTATGCTACAACTAGCAAACATTTCTATAATCAGTTAGCATTGTACTTGTTGTTTCAGTATTGCTACCAACACTTGCTGAAAGATAAAACACCCAGTTGTTTCTAGAGCAAACCGCATTATCTGTCTCTTTCCAAGTCCGTAAGAGTATTTTAAAAGATATATCTAGTTTGATGTATGTATCTAAAAGGAAATAGTACCTTTAATGTTCTAGTTGGAGCCCAGCCAGTGCCATCAATTGAATGTTCTCTCAATAAACTGGAAAAAAGACACACATATTATACAGTGCAACTTCTAGTTAAACCACCTTTGTCAGAAATCTTCTCAGAAAACATTAAGAACTTAGAAAGTAATTGCAACATAGGAATTACTTCTTGCACTATACCTAGGTAATGGTATTTTAAAGCACAAGAATTGGTACGTCTTCCCAGAATTACATTCTACAGTGTCATTAGAGGTCTCCCAGTCTGAGCTCAGCCTTTGTCAAAAAACCTGAATTATTTTCATCAAGCAAAATAAGTGTGACAGAAATCCTTGTGACACTGTCTTAACATTAAACCTTTATTTCCCCCTGAGCACACAGACACATGTGCTCCAGTTTAGAACGTGTTCATCTTGGTGAAGAGACAGACTTGCAGAATGACCCATCTCTCACCAAATCTGGCACAATTCAGTCCAAAAGAGGGTATTTTTGGTGGGATATCTAATTAGCAAGAAAGAGGATTATCATCCTCTCTTCTGTGAAAGGACTTCAGCTTCTTAGAGGCAGGGATAGGAAAGTGAAATAGTTTTGGTCTGTCTGCTCAGGAAGGTTCTGCAACAGCCGTAACATGAGCAGATGCATCTCGAGCCTCTGGGGACACAGCACAGGACAGTCTAGCGGCAGGGTCTTACAGCTCACCTCTTCCAGCAGGTGAGCTATATTGCACACGGAATGTTTTAAGGCTTTACAGGCAAACTCAGCATCATACATCCCCAACCGGAAATCATGATGAAGAGTACTCTGAGCAAGAGAGATTGCTTCCAGGAGGAAAAAGTTCCTCATAAACTATAATACATGCTCTTGAATTTTAATATAAATAGATATTAATAATTCCTAATAATTTAATATAAATTATTTTTTTAATTTTAATTTAATATAAATACATATGAATAATTAAGATACAGACTTTCCTATCTACACACATACTGTATAGAAATTTTATATGACTTGCCTATTATGCTACATATTAAATCCTGTAAGCTGTTGACCTATTTACAAATTGAAATCATTGAGATGTATTCAGTYGGTTAGGCATTCCTGGGCCTTTCAGGTCAAAACATCAGCAGTTATGAGAAGTAAAAATACTGGAGACCAGAGCATAATTGAGAAATGAGCTAAAGTCTTGCTCACATTTGTGAAAGCAAAAGTAATAATCTGAATGAGAAAGTCTGGAAAACTCCTTGAAGCATCATTTCACAATCGCGTCTTCCTCTGTTAAGAAGTAATCCAAACATGAAAACTCATACAGCAAAGTAGCAAAGCACAAAAATTCATCACCACCAACAGCTTCYACTACTGAAATGATAGGGTTAAAGTGAAATAGTCTTAAACTATTAGGTTTTACCAACTTTCAGGATGACWTTTATTAAGTCATTTTCAAATTACAGCAGATGACGGGACCATACAGGCTACCCATACAGTTATTTATTGAATGTGCATTACTCCTTGTTCAATGTAGAGAGGCTAGGTACAGGATAATGATACTGGACAAGACTATTCCATCTTAACTGTGCTGCTAAGCTCATTTCTGTGACTTTAAAAAGATAAAATATGCCATTACCACTAATGCAGCTCAAAACTAATTTCAAGAACATTAAAAATAGCATCTTGTGGCTGCGATTTTTGTTTATATTGCAAAAATAAAAGCAAAAATGCGGCAAGAGCCAGGATTTTCAGGTTTTGAGCAAACAACAGACTTTTTAGCTTGCTTTCTGCCTGTTCCTCATAAAATTTTGCTACAGTACTCCCCTTTACTTCTTCATATAGCTCACTGTTAACTTAAGAGTGAGCAATAAGTTAACACACACAAAAAAAGCACAAAAATATCCACTGATAGAGCTCAAAGTGCCTGAGCATATCAGCTAAGCATTGTTAATACCCTTCCAGCTTCCCAAAGCCTCAGAGCGCTCTCTCTCAGCRCATCTCCAGCTGTGGACATCAGCAGCCAGGACTTGAGAGAAGACACTCATACAYCTCATAGAGCTCTGGCAGAAAAGCAATGAAGATAGATACGTGTACCTTTGCCTCATATTTCTAATTTGCTGATAYAATTCATTTTTAGAGCAGCATCCTCTTTCTTCCTACAGATTGGGAATGATCATTAGGCCCCTAATCAAAACCTTTTCCCAGCACAGGGTGTCCAGAGAAACCGCATCTCATGCTCTCCACGGGGATATAACTCCCCTCAGAGCATCATACACACAAACAGCAGAATGAACACCTAAATGAGTAGAAATACACAAAATACATCATGAGCTAGTTTAGTGGATGAACAAGCATCTGCACGTAGCTTCTGTTCAAAGACCTGTCATCCACGGGTCCTGCTGCCATAGAGGAGGTGGGCTACTAGGAACTTCTCAAATGGCACAACCAGCAGAGTTTTTCTCGCCCACTCAACGCTTCACGAGGCTGCTTTTGACAAGCTGCCAGATACGCCACAAAGGCCACCTGTTCTACCAGGGTTTCAGGACACCTGATGGGCAGCAAAACCTGTTTACTTGAAGTGACTATTCTAAAATTGCCAGGACTTTGCCGTCTCATACAGGAATGCCAGAAAACTCATCTACTATTATTTAGGTTGAATAAACATTCAGAAGCTTCCCTTGTGATGCTTGAGAAYGAATTTGCAAAAAGTAAAGAGAGGGGTAAACCAACTGTACAATTTCTGCAGCATTTCAGATTACTAAAGCTGGCAAGTGAGTGCCTGCCTCGGGGAAGAAGCRGCAGAGCTAACAGGAGGGGGAGTGCTGTGGCACGAGCAGGAGTTTATCAGGCAGGGAACTTCACCAGGAACGGAGGACAGTAAAACGCTATTTCCATTTGCTTTGTCTTCAGCTGTAGTAGGGTCTGAGAAAAGCCAAGTGTGTCCTCAAGTCATGTGGGAACTGGAACTGATAACCGCACCTTAACATCTAGTGTCTGTATATAAGGAGACCTCCCAGAACATGATTTCAAATCCCTAGGTCCAAGTTCCTATGGGAAGACKGCAAAATCACTATTTTTGAAGCTGTAGTAACCAAAACAGCCACTGATATGACCAGMCAGCTGCTTAGCTTTTGTTTCGACAAATATCTTGTCATTCTGTAATTCCTGCACAGAAAAAAGCTTTGAGGAATTTTTTCTTTTTAAACACACAGCATCCTAAAGAGATCTTGCAAAAACATCTACTGAACTGGGAACTACATGGCTCTAGCAAGCTTAAAACTTTCTGAAACTCCAGCCGACATGATTTACAGCCTAAGTGACTAAAAATTACTGTAATGGGGAGATCAGCCCACGAAAAAATCTGCTTTATGTAAAGATTGCAGATGAACACATTTATCAACAGAAAATGTCAGTTCCRACAAAACTTTTGCCTTCCTTTTGCCAACAGAAAGTATCATTCATGGTAAGTTTGAATTAAAAAGCTGTAAATCAACTTCAGAAACCCTCTGTTGGCAGGGACACATTATAGAGGTTATTCTTTTGCTCACCTCCCGCTGCCCACCTCCCTGCTCAACCCAGCACTGCCAGTGCAACCATTCTGGAGGCCATGCTATAGACTGGATGAGTGGAGCAACTGGTGTAGAAAGACTTTCTAACGAGCTTTTTGTTTCCACATTGGCACAGCCGAGTAGACTGGGAACAGCACGGGGGAACAGAAACAAGCAACCAACTTAATCAGCTTTTATAACTGGAGAAGTTGCAACACTGAGCTATACTAGATGATACAATTAATGTCTTCAAACGCTTCTCCATTCAGCACCCTTCAATACCGCATCATGAAGCAACCAAACCTTAACTAACACCACCTATTGCCAAAAAAAGACACATCCAACAACACTGACCACCTCACGATGTAGCAAAAAAGCAGTGAAATTTCTGAGTGATTAAACTATTCTAAAAGCTTATGCAGTCAAGAAGCCAAAAAACACTTCAGGCAGAGATCACATCAATAGGGGAAGAAAAAAACCATTAGCGACATGCATTATACATTGTCAAGAACAGTCAAATGGTATATGTAGTAAGCAAGCGCATCCTTTTTAGGTATCTTGATGTTTTGTAACCACATGTACAGTGGAGGTAATATCCACAAGTATGGTCCAGACCTAATTGATATGGTCCATTATTAATATAGTCCAGAGTAACTGCAATCCATATAACACATAGAAACAACACTTCTCCTGCAAAAAACTGTTACAATTGACCACAAGTTTAATCATTTGGTATGTTTTAATTCAGGAATGATTATCAAACCAACACATACCATAGTGTGAGGTATGTAAAAGACAGTTGGGAAAAAAATAAGGAATTTTTTTTCTGCTCTTAAAAATAACTGAAGATATTTTAATGTAAAGACTCTTGTATAAGTTGATTGCAGGTACTATATATAGAGTGCATTCTCCATTATAACAGGCATAAAGCAATCTAAGTTATTTTAGTTTTTCCATCTAAACGGTAAGACATTTCAAAGGTTTGACATGTTAAAGTATCTGACAATCAAATAAAGCTGATGTTTCAGTGCAGATGCTGAAAAAATGACTTCACTTCATTAGGTAGAATTACGATGCTCCAACACTACGTTCATCTTTCATAATTAAAACCATTTAAAGACAAGAAACAGTGAAATATCCTCAATAATGTGAGGAGGCTTTATTTAACCTCAGAAGATGTAGCACTGTAGTCAGAGCTTAAACTTTTAGCTCTCGTTTAGCGTCTAGTATTTCTTGTTACCTGGTTCCAAACAGCTCACTTATTCATTCCTTCACTTAGACTATTTGACTCAAAGTGTCTAAGCTTTCTCCAGTGACTAAGCCACAAGAACTCTGGTGGAATTTAAACTGTAAAAACATGATCCTTGAATCAGTCTTCCCTACTGTCAAGTGACAAGTTCAGCTGTGTAAAATGCAGCAGTCCTAGGAGCACTGAGAAAGACCACAGGGCTGTCAAATTTGCTAAAAGTAACAACACGCATTTGCCAAAACAACCTTCCTGCATCACCAGCGTACAGCTCCAAATAACTGTGGACAACCAGATTTTTAGGTAATCTCAGAAGATTTAGTACGTTCTCCACCGCTTTTAAATCCCTCAATCCCAAAGTGAGGTAAAGTCTACAGACACTAGCCCTTGCTGCCTGTCTGGCACTACCGAACACCAGGAACRTACTACAGCCTCCCGAGGATGGTTTCTATCAGCCTTTGATGAGATGAGCTTCTCCGAAGCATAGAGCAGACCACTGTGGCTAAAAGCACTGATATCAGCTCATGAGCCTGACCTGCCTACAAAGTGTGACAAATTACCCTGTGAAAACTTCATTTTCACCAGGACCTTGAGCACAACATTAAAATGATTTTTAAATCTAGAGGAAAAATTTAGCTTTTTTTTTTTTAAGTGCCAATTCACTACACATGGTGGCAACTGTTTTGGATTTTCAGAACAGCTTTCAATCTCACTTATATTCATTGCTTCTGCTTCATCTACTTTTTCTTTTATGCCCCATCAGCTTGAAAAATGACAGTCATGCTTCTCACTTCTGTTTATGTTTGGTTTCTGGCCAATTTCACCATCAGCTACTCATGATGAAACACTGAAATTACAAAGTTTCAGAAACCAATTTGGAAGAGGAAACATTTACTATCAAGCAAAACCACCCAGCAACATAAGCCTCTCACTTTGGTAAAATAAAGTTTTTGGGCTTTGTATTTTGACTTCCACTCCCCCAACTCTGTTTTGTTATAACTGGCACATGTGTCTTATAGTGGATATTAAATGTTAAAATAAATAAATGGCAAATATAGAATAGTTACTGCCAAAGTTTAAGGAACACTTTTTCTTTCCTTTTTGAAGTATAAATGGTTTTCAAGCACTTAACACATTCAGACATTAAACAAGTAAAGCCTTAAGTCCTCTCAGGGCCTGAGGACTATTAATCTATGGAGGGAGAAAAAAACGAAGTTTGGTTCAGGTTGGAGTTTACATTTTTACCTTAAGTAGACTGAACCTGAAGAGCCAGGCTCTACATGGCTTCTAAGAACAATACTTTCAGTAGATTTCTAAGTTACTAAGGGTCATATGCCACTGATTTGCAGAATCTGTTGAAAAAATACTGACATGACAATTACATACAATGTTTTATTACACAGAAAAATCTCCAAGGTAAAAAAAGCAGAATGCTGTTGCTACCTTAGGCAGATTTCTCCCGTCTCCGTAATGTTCGGATGCCAGATTCTTGTCAAGCATTTTACCTTTGGAGGCTGCCAGGAGAGAAAACAAGTTATGATGTTATCCTTTAAAACTGTCTCACTGTTACAAGTCACAAAACTGAAAAAGGCAAATATATTTGATATTCACAGCCTGTGTTTGTATGTTAACGACCCTAATAACATAACCTACAGGAGTTACACCAGCTTTCTCTGCCCTTTTTGTTTCTCTCAACTCTTTACAAAAGCTGGGCTAGTATTAGGCTTTTTCTTAGAAAAAACATAACTTTAAAGAAAGCCAAGAAAATTTACTCTCTTCTCCCGTCTACTAAAGGAGAAAGAAAACATTCCATGTCATTCAGCTTCTTAACACTTAACCAGTAAGACAGCAATTTAAAACAGAAAACTACTCAGTGTTTTCCCCCAAGGCTTATTCAAGTCAGGGGTTTGTTAAAAACCAGCAGAGGATGCAATGATAATAACTACACCACAAGAACAGCTTCTTTTAAACGCAGACGTTCCTGTTCACAGTTGAATAGGAAGTACCACAAGAAGCATCAAGAAGGCACGTCATATCTGAACTTAAGACACTAGCATAAAAAGCCACCAAACTTATTTTCAGGCAAGATCACCATATTTCTGAATTTCATAGTGGGTTTTGAAATACAGATTCTTAAAATACAGTCTGATTTGCTCTAGTTTTGTGAAGTAAATAAAGAGCGGGTCATAAAAATTCTGGTAGCTTAGCAACAGCACGTTGTTCCACCCATGCTCTCCAAATTACAATTTGCAGCTTTCAATCAAGCAGATGATTTCTTATAGTAAACATACTGGAACACATCAGCACAGACCAGTACCTTTCATAATTTCAATTAAATCACATATTATAGATGTGCAGCTACTTTCCTCCACTGCTTCCCATGAAGTCTTCAGTCAAGAGACAAAATAGCTCAAATAGCTGTATTTGCACAGCGGCATGACTTGTTTTGTCTCATTGCTTTGTTCTCAACTTCCCAATTATCTTTTTAGTAAAGTATTTTTTTAACTAAGAGTTCTTGGAGAAGAGATAAGAAAATATGCATGGTACTGAGCTACCAGTAATATACCTGTCTGGCACTAAAAGAAGAAACACCTATTGCCTCAACAAATATGCAATTTATAATGTCAATGATGACTTTTCCCCACTCTTATTTCATGTTTGTCCAATAACTCAAAGGACATTGACTGCCCCAGCGCTGGATCATGGCATTATTGAAAATTACGTGGCATGCAGAAAACAGCCTCAAACTTTTTACCTTCAAAACAAATATTCTTCTAAGAAGCTTTTAACAGCACAGCTTTTCATTCGCTACACCTTCACCTTGTTTTGAAAGATTATGTCTAATTCTCAAGAAAGGGAAAGCAGCAGTATTTATTCCATGCTGGTAGATCAAGATAGAAGAGTAAATGTCTACCATATGCGCCTTCAAACAGGGAATGTATTGATGAGTAGAAAAAAAAAAAAGAGCTTTATACAAACTAAATCTTTTTAAGAAAAAAAAAATCTCCAAATCCTCACAGTCAGAATGAATTAMGTGTGTCTCATTTTTTGTATCTTGGAAACAAAATAATTCCTTTATCCTTTCAAAGTGTTTTTCATCACTAAAAATTAGAAAAACCCACTCCTGACAGTAAGACAAAGGCTTTCTCTTTCTCTCTCCTTCTTCCTCTGTTAGACAGACAGGACAACTGCAGCACTACCATAAAATTTATCTTCAGACAAAACTTCTCCTTCGAGCTTGTTCCAAGTCATCTTTGAGTCTTCCTTAGATAAATAAATCCACACAAGATTTCCTCGAGAGGATGCTTCCCTTGAATACCTCCAGCCACCTCCAGGGCATACGCGTGACACTTTGCACAACAAAGCTTACAAAATCCATTTATTTCATTGCTCAAACTCTTCCTTCACCTCAGAAACTGAAAGCTGCACAGGTACATCCAGCCTCAGTTGGGGGTCACAACAGTGAATGGATTCATTTTCTTCTCCATTTCTAAGCAGCCACTTATCTCTTAGGATCTCTCATTAGTTTTGATAATGGAAATTGTCTTTCACGTCCATTCTCAGTCCACTTCAACACATCAGTGAATATGTACAAATGGTACAAGAAAGCGTTGCAAGCATTTGAGAACTATGCATATACTGACTTCAGTTTTGGTAGAAGTTTTGCAGAACAAGCTTCAGATCAAGTCTGCCTCATTTCTTTGAAAAATGCAGCAAATAATCTCTCCCTCTCCATTAGTGTCACCAAATGAGAGATTGGATATAAAGAGTTAATCAATAAGTGAACTTAATGAACAGTTTCAGATCTTGATCAATTTGGCAAGCCAATCACTCTAACGTGACAGGTGTACTAATACAGATATGTTTGATCTGTCCTGTAACTGTAGTTTGTCACTTTACAACCTTTCCCCTAGAAAAGGGATAGAGCTCCTAGCAGAAATTTGAAATCAATGTTATTGGAAATGTCTTCTCTAGACTCTAGATAGTCCCAAAGCATTCTTGTGAATTGCCCTGCAACTACAACTACAGGGTTTTTTTCCTTTATTGTTTCTACAAAACAGAATTCCCAAAAGAGGCATCAACAGGAATATGGATTCCAGAGACCAAGCTACAACATAGCCCTACGATACTTCTTGCCAGTCGCTCTTCCCTACCAGTTCCTGATGAATTCCTTGAGATTGGCTGAAACTGAACACCAAACACAGCTAAGCACATAGTACAAAGAAACAAGTTGAGGAAAATGAAACCACTCTGCCCTGTGTTTTTGATGGACTGGATTACCCAGCTCAACAAGTGGAAGAGGCATTGCCTTACAGGAGGAGTGGGCCTTGACACAAGAACTGCCCAAGGCGTGCACTTCAGGTCCCTGGGCTTCCTCGCACCACCTTAAAATTTCCAGATGGAGACATGATGGACCACGAGCCTAACTGTCATTTCATCGGTTCCAACCCAAGACCTGTATAAAGTAGGATCACCAAAGAAGTAGATGGAAGCACTTTAATTGTGACATATGATCCTTCAGGAACCAAATCCCTTTCAATTGTTTGCTGTTTCCACAACTAACATATCAGCCAGGAAAAGGACCAAGATTAGCAGCTCTGCTGTTAAATTCCTGGCTTTTGACCACTGCCTAAGGCACCTCATGTCACAAAAACCTTGTTAAACTGGAGAGTCCCTAAGACTGTCTACTCCAACTACACAATACCACAGGAACCATGGGAGCTGCAAACAACACCTGGCTTGCAGTGGCAGACAGTTTAGTTTTATGTGAACATTAAACCAGATCTGTACTATTAATCAGGTTCCACTCCTTAAAGCACCAGGTCCCTAGTCTTGTAGCACCCATTATTTCATCAGCTCCACCTCAAGGCATTTTTGTGTTGGGAGTAAAAATACCAGACAAGACTGGCAAGTCATTATAGCCCTGCTCAAGAGCCTGAATCCATTTTCTAACTAATCTTTTTAGCCTACAGTAAAAAAGAACATCTGTTTTTTAAAAAAATATACGTTTTCAGTAATAACCTGACCATAACCCAACATTCAACCCACTGCATTTTTCTCTAAATTGCACAAAGGCAAACTTTTTACTTTTGTGTTGAATGAGAGGTACTCAGAATTTTAAAATATCTAATTAACATTTGCTGTAGATTTTCTGCCAGTGCTGAGCAGGGAACCATAACAAACCAGAAGCTTTTTTAATTATAGCAATCAAGAATCAAAACCCAGACCAAAATTAACATTCAGCTCTCCTGTTAACACATAGGAAACACTTTCCTGCAGCAGTGTTTAGGTGAACACCTTAAACACAAGAAGTTGAGAAATTAAAAAGAGTATATGTTGTTTATGTTCCCCTGTGCCCAGCACTGCCACAGTGGTTAAACTGCTATTACTGAAGACGACTAAAAAATTAGACAGCAGAGAACATGACAGGGTTTCCCCCTTTATACTGAAGGCCATGTTTCTCAGGTATGCAATGGCAGTTAGAACAAGGATGTAGTCAACCTTAAATGACCACCCCTATAGTGTTTATAGTTTTTATAGTGTTTGTGTAACCTTACACAAGCTAGTAAAAGTGGCCTGTATTACAGTATGCAATTCTCTGGTGAGGTTAAGAGGAACTTAAAAAAAAAAAAACAAAACCACAAACACACAACCAAAACCATACAATTGCAAACACTATTAGTAAATGTAGGTGTTTTAGATAGAAGAATATGAATAAAGACAGCCAGGATCCTAAACACTTAAAAAAAAAAGCAGCTTGAGAGAGAATCCTTGACCAATATTACTATGAAAGGAGAGCACAACTATCAAAAAAAGGAGGAGGAAAATTCAAAGTTCTAAAAGAAGTGCTATGGTCCTCTACAAGCATGAACTTTTTATAAGATATAGTGCATGTCCCATGTATTCATAGACTATAAATAAAGGAATATTAGGAAACTTGTTAAGCATCTTCTGGAATGCAAACCCAGCTCCTCTGCTTTCAGAAACATAACCTTTCTATTCTACTAGCAGTGCTAATGCGCCATTCTCCAAGCTCAGTCTGGGAATTCAAGCTATTACATTCCAGACCACCGCACCTCCTTCATAAGTGTATATAAACAATAATGCTGTGACTGCAACTACTACATACTTATGATGCTGAATTTAGGCTTGGTGCATCTGAACGCAAAAGCCAAAGATCTTCCCAGACACATTTCTCTAGTATCCTCCCCTACACGTTCTTCAGCCTCCCTGAAAGAAGAGCTCTGAAATATCAACACCAAAAGAAAGAAAACAGAAAGCAGAAGGATGGGGAAAAAAAAGTTACAAAAGCAAGCAAGATTATCAAAACCATTCAAACAAACAAACAAAAAAAGGCTTCCTTCTTCCTGCAATTTATATACCTAAATGCAAATATTGCAACTCAAATGCTCAAACAGTTCTAGTTTCCTTACATATCAAACTATCAGAACACAGAATGGCAGGCGTAATTCCTGAGAACCAGACRTGTGCCCCAACTGTTTTCCATTTTTGGAGTCAATATTGTTCTTTTGACAGCTAAACTCTGAAACCAATGTTTGAAGTTATTTTTATTGTAATCGCATCTCGCCTCCCTTGCAAGGTTCTGCAATTTTARTAAAGTACAATAATAGCAACATTTCTCATGCTTGAAAAGGCCAAGTTGTCTGGAGCTTTCTATTTATCTATAATAAGATACCACTATCATTTGTGGAAAAGCCTTTCTTAATTTCTGGAAAGCCATTTGCTTAATAACCATTGCAATTGTTATTTTTTAATGATACTTAACAGCCTGGGAGACCACCAGTAGAACTGGCGGAGTATGCTAAAGCAGGCCACTTGTCACCATACCTGTGCTTTCCATGTCCTCCACTGCATGCTCTCAAAAGGGAGTAAGCACCTAAGTCCAATATCAGAACTATAAGCACCAGTTTGAAGGCCCCAGAAAAACAGAAAGAAAAAAACCTTTTCCTTTCTTGTGACAATAATCATTAAGTGCAGGTCTCAAGAATAATYAAGAGGAAAGAACAGATGAGAGTGGCACCTCAACCAGAAGGGAGACTCTCAGGTCTGAATCATCTGCACTTCCGAGCAGCCTCTGCCAGACAGTTGCAAATACTTAATTTTTCTTTAAGGAAGAATATTACTGAGGCAATTAAAGCCTGAAGGYTGTTTGTTTACAAACACTGGACTGCAAAAGAATAGCCAGAGAAATGATTATTCCCACTCCCGGAGACTCATGACACYGCATCTGGAATATTGTGTGCCATTTGAACAGTTCACATACTGAACTCCCCAGTACCAGATATATTGGAGTGAGCCCAGCAGCCAGCCACTGAGATGGTGATGAGACCAGAGCACACGCAGTACAAGGAGAGTTGAGGGACCTGGATTTGTTCAGCCTGGAGAACGGAAGGCTGAAGGTGGGGGCCCTGTTGCTGTCTACAGCTACCTAACGGGAGGGTACAGAGGAGATGGAGTCAGTCTCTTCTTAGTGATAAAGCACAATGAAAAAGCAAGAGGCAATAGACAAGTTGCAAAAAGGGAAATTCTGACCTGATACAGGAAAAAAATTCACAACAAAGGTTGTGAATTAAACATTGGAACAGAGGCAGTGGAATCTCCATCCTAAGAGATTTTGAAACGCAAACTGTCCCAGGCCTTGAGCAACCAAATCCTACTTTAACAGTACCCCAGCTTTGAGCAGTTTAGATGACCTCCAAAAATTCCAGGCAACCAAGATTCTTCTACAATCCCATGATACTTTCATAACAGACAAAAGAACCTTTCTTAGTCTCAATGCCAAGCTCCCTTTGAAGTCCTATTACTTGGAAAGTGACAACTACTAGGTTAATGACAAATACTCACCACCATATTGTAGGCATCAGGAACTTCAATTTCAAACTGAAACTTTCCACCTTGGTAATAGCCCTCATCTAGTAAAGAAAAAACAACAAAAATAGTTAAATAAGAGGAAAATAATGTATGCCATACAATACAAAAATATCTGTCATTACAGAGATAAAATAATGGTATGGGGTTATCATCGAATACTTAACCTAGCTAYACCATAACACTAGCTGCGTCCTAGTCCAAAGAGAGTGTGAACATCGTGTCTTCCTCCATTCCCAAAACCTTTACAGCAGAAACTCATTTAAGTTAGAAGAGTCAACAGTCCCAGAGTGACCCTGGAAAAAACACCTTCCTGATCAGAGTACCAGGCAATACCAGCTAGAGAAACCTTTGATTGAACTTTTCAGGTGGTATGAACAAAATTCTGCCACACGTCGGCTATATGGCATGCAGTACCACAACACCSACCCTTGGAATGAGCTGGATACATACTTCACTTGCTAATGCATGCTAGATCCTGCTCCGATCACGTATCGTGAGCAGTATGAACAATGGTGTGCAAGAGCATGCTTCAGAGTGTACTACAACAAAAGAGCTAACTTGCTCTTTTATTGTAATTCTCTTCGGATGATATATCAGTTAGGAAAATCTGCCTGCCTCTGTCAACTGCAGACTCAATACTGAATTATTAAAATGGCTAAATTTTGAAATATGAAATCTGAAAATATCTAGTTGCATTTAACCAGAGAGAATATAATAGGATAATAGCCTGCAACTCTTGAGATGACTGTGCTTGGAAGCTGAAATGCTTGCAAGTSATCTGAAATGTGTCTGTCTAGCATTGCCATTATTGAGTTTTTTTCATCAAGAAAGGGAAACGGACAGGTAACCCAGCCCACACTGGGGGTTTGGGACACCTGAGGARTGCTCAGGCTCAAACTACCTCAAGTACTCTGGCTCTCTGTATCACATGCTACAGCCACAGTGAAGGCTTGAAGGTCAGGAAGGCTGGTTATCATTGTCTGACGGTATTTTTTTATATTTTTTAAACTGACATTGCAAAGGAAAGTTCTGTAAAGCAACCCATAGTTTACAGAAGAGTTTTCTTATTATCTAGCTTGTTCCAAACCACTAGCTCCTCTACCACAAAAAAACTAGCTCCTCTACTATAGGTCATCAAAATCCTCTTTCAGGATGCTGTCTTCTGGACCTGTTGCCTTCCCAGTCCCTACACAGATCTAGTATGACCTTCTATTTTCTCCTACCAACCAATGCACCAACATTCACTTGCTCAGGTTTCACTCCATGCTACAATCTCACCACTGTCAGCACAAGCCTGTAGCTTCCACACTGTAATTGCCACAATCACAAGAGAGCAGTCAGCTCCCACCCTCCTCCTCTTTGCAACCTCTTAGCARCTGACTTACTGAAAAGGAGAGGGCATCACCCTGTTAAATAATTCAAACCCTCAGCTGTAGAGGGAAGTGAGCCAGTAAAAGCTGATGCTGCCAAAGATGAGACTCCACTGCACCCTACGCCCAGCGTGCCAAAGACCTGTGCCTGCAGAACAGCAAAAGAGTTGCTGGGAAGTATGACATGGTCCAGCTTCTCCCAGGAGCCTGCGTAGACCACTGACAGGTTCAGCACRTGAACAGCATCTGAAATTTTGGATTGCAACAGCAGCATAGGCACAGAGTATGAAAACAGAACATGGCTGGTCTTCACCACCCCACACAGTAATGTTTACAGCTGCCTCCACACTGAACTGTGCAGCACAAAGTTGCAAGCCTTAGCCATTGCAAATCTCGCTTTAATAACCTGTTCAGAATATACACTTTTCAAATACATTCTCCATTTCCACTCCAATTCAATTTTGAAGTGTTTGATTTATTAAGCAGTCTTCTCAGGCACGCTATGCTTTACCAGAAAGTAAATGCACATGCACTGACTTTTATGGGAAAAAAGCAAGATAAAAGCATTTATCTTTTGTTTTCAAATACACTGAGATAAAAATCAGTAAAGCAAGCCATTTCTAAAGAATGAGATGGAGAAGGTGAGTTATACCAATATCCTTTTGATGAAACTTCTCCCTGCCAAATGTGCAAAACACTCCAAGCAAGAYGCTGACTGTTCGAGGAAGGAATGATTAGGAAAATGGTCCAATAGCCCCCTGGGAGTTGAAACAGCTCAAGCACCACTGAGTTACCCTACAGGACACAGCTAACTGCACTTTATCCACCATCTAGCACATTATAATAGCTTTTTAAGCAAGTCTCATGGATCCTCACAATTTCCATGTACGATACTGTCCCTTGTAAAAACCACGCTCGAAAGCATCAGATACACAGGTCTTCCAGTGATCATACTAAAACAAACAAGCAACACCATGCAGGAATTCAGTGTTTTGTTACAGCACAAGCCAATGTATCTCAAAGCCTTCCATGGGCCTCCCCACTGCCCTCTGGCTCACAAGCACTTATGAAGCTATTACTTCCCAATATAAGCAATCACATGAAATGGCCCACGCATGTTTGCACAGGGAGAATTCTGCTGCCAGTACAGCAAGGTAAAGGAAAAACACCAACGCTGTTAAGGTTGCTCAGGAAGTCCAGCAGCAGAAAGTTGTTTTCCTTGGCTTAAATTCAATAGYTCCTTGATTTCGTAGACTTGAAGTGCACAGCAGCTCTTCATATTCCACCCCTGCTAATGTGAAATAGATGCCTGTTGATGGACGTATCCACATGTGCCTTATGTCAAAGAAAAGCCTCAGATTTAATGAATCCTCACTCTAATAAAATTGTCCAAAAGAAACATTGAAGAACGGCTCCAAGGGAGGAGAGCTTGCCAAAAGGCTGTCAGATTCCTGCCAGTCAAGCAGCAGGAGAAAAGCCATGCTCACATCTCTCTGCACACTGAATACACCAGGCCCACAGCCTCTGCAGCGTTCAGGAACATTATGGTAGGCCCTCAACTCCAAGCACAGACAGCAAGATCAATCTGACATTGCTCAAGAGATGCATGGGGCAGGGGTGGAAAGGTTGAACAGTTATTCACTTTGTCTGCTCTTCCTCACGCAGACCTCGCTCAGGATAGCTTCCACTTCCACCCAGCCACAGCAGAAACTTCAAGTGTCCTCCAGATGCAGGATGGAATCAGACAAGGCGAGCTCAGCTGAAGGGGGCGAGCCCTTCCTTGCTCTATAAAACCATCATGGCAAAAAGAGTGCAGTTTCCTGCAGGATTACTGAGATGAACTGGTGTGCAGAGGGGTTAAATTATCACCAGTGTCAGCAGAAGAGAAGTAGCAGCACCAGACAGTGAAAGAACACTSCTTTTTCTCCGTTTTAGATTAGCTCAAGCACTTTCTAACCACATATTAACACTGCCACAGGCCGTAAGAGATTCCTCATGTATTACTTCCATATTCTTTTATTTGTTTTTCTATGTTCTATGTAAGGCTGAGAAAACTCTGGAAGACTTCGAGCACTTGTACCTCACACTGCAGGTCACTTCCACATACTTACATGATTGAGTCTCCCTCAAAGACAAATCTCATCACTGTCTTGCATCACAACTTCCCATTTCACATTTTGGGTTTACCTTGGCATAAGTCCATGTCATCACCAACTAAATAGTGCACTGGGTACCCTACTGGCTCTGTTATAAGATAAACAAGGACATATTTACCAAACCAGAAGAGTAAAGCATCTCTCCTGCCCCTTTTTTTTTTTTTTACAATTCTCCCTGTATGTTTGTAAATCTTTTCACTAAACAGCAATAAAGCATGCTACTCATTACCTATCACTCAAGTATGTATTACAAATTCATGTCTCTGGAGGGCCTCAGTACCCAGCCAGAAATCTTGCAATGCATTAACAAGATAAGCCTTCACGATGAAGTCATCTTACGGTAAGTAAACAGGTTCTCCCACATGGTAGTTTTCTTCCCTGTGTCCCACAACACCCATACAGACTGGGACGAAGACCCTCAATTTTTCAGGCATTAACAGTGGTGGGAAAAACTGAAGTTCTGGCAAAGTTAATAGTGAGGGAAGTGCTATAAATAAAACAGTCAAATAAAATAGCTTTAGCACATAACTTAGGAAGTTGGCCACTGACGAGACTTTTGCAAAAAGGGAATATGTCTGAGCTCATTTTCCCCCTACTGCTTAAATTTGTCTTCAAGCTGTACTAACAGAGCAAGCATCCCTCCCACTTCATCCTCAAGTTTCACTATCAACAACCTGACTCTAACCTTAGTTTGCATTTGTAAGGTGTTTTCACAGCTAAAAGTGCTGTGAAAATACTAAACTAAATTATGTTATCGCTTTAAAAGAAAATGCAAGATAATTAGGACAGGCCACAAAGGATGTGCTTTTGATAGTAGCTCCTTGAATCAGCAGCATTGAAATGCTCAGCCATGGTCACCGACATTTGTCATTTTATGGCATGCAAAACAGAAAACAGGCTCTTTATTAATTCCCTGAAGAACAGGACTCAAATAATCATACTAACCCCAGTCTACCCCAACTGTCTGGGAACTGCAGGAAAATTGCATTAACTCTACATATTCCACTAGTTTTCTTCATGTGCAAGCTACCTAAACTCATCTTTTTTTTTTCCAGGTCATTACCATGTTTTAGCCTCAGCTTCCAATTTTGTGCTCCAAATATCAGTGCAGCAGGCAGGACTCTGCCTGCGTTATAAGCATCTATCTCCTTATTTTTCCTAGCTTTTGATCCAATAAGGTACTGCCACAAAAATAAGAACAGAGGCAAGTGGTGGCATATGGGCATTTTTCAACAACAGAATGATTGTTTCAGATGACAAAAGGAAAAAGAAGCTTCAGACAGCAGAGAAAGCCAGCAGTATCTGCCTCAGGAACACACAGTTTGTCCGTTGTGGCAGTAAAATCTAAGTCTTATCCATTTGCTAGCATGTACTACTATACATCCACTCATGGTGCACTGCAGAAAGCTATAACATAAAGGAATCGGAATTTCTCGAGGACAAGTAACTTTATGTGAAATAAGCAGTCACCCTCATCAAGATTTTCTACAAATTCATTTCAATTTAAAACTCACTGTCACCAGAATAATTTTGTGACATTACATACTTATTAAGAAAGGTTATTATGAGAAGTGCAGAGCAAGGGAGCTGGAAGTATTTCTGCTTGGTGGTAAAATTTATTTTCTTATTCAAATTAGTCTTTTCATGAGTACCTAAAGAAGCTTCTTTCACTATCCTCTAAAGACCAGCCACATTCGAAATGACTGCATAAAACAAAGCACCCAAGAACAAGCCTTGACAATAACATAAGGCCAGAACGTTGACCACAAAAGGCATTTCTGTGTTAAAAAACATGTTCAGTCAGTACCTTCATGGTACCCTGACAGCCGGCCACTTGCAGAAACTGTCTTGGTGTAAGATTCCGTATAAAATGTGGTTAGATAATTCAAGCTCTAATGTTAATCAGACTATAAGAGAACTTAAACATAAAATATGAATATAAAATTATTAGCACACCTGTAACAGATCTGTCATAGAAGGATGTAATCTCTGTAACTGCAGATAAGCAAACTGAGAACCCTAAATGAGCCAGCAAGAACCACTCTGCTGCGCAGACTATCAACCCTGGCTTACGCACACTTACTACATAGGTCCTAACTGCAAGGTGGCATTAGCTATTCCCTGGCAGCCACAGCTGCGCTGAGCCCAGCTCTTGTTCCACAATTGGAAAGCTGCAGAGATATTTGCAAAGCGCTCCCTTAAGAGCCAGATGTATGAGCAGGATTTCTAGAAGTAAGTCAGCTCCTCGATGCAAGAGGCAGTTCCAGGCAGGAGGAGGAAAACTGGCTCTTACTCCAGACTGTCAAGATTCATGCAACATTGTTTAGACACTGCAACAATAGTTGCCTCGAGCAAAGATTTTGGCACATTTGAGCCAGAAAAATTCTGTGACAGCCACTTAGCTCTCTCTCTGCTATTCCAAAGAAAACTAAGATTTAGCATACTCTAAAGAAAAACCTCAATAATGAAGGCAATCAGAAAGCTGCGAAGATTTTCTTGGTATGTGTTATGTTCTGCCTTTAGAGAGTTGTGCTGAGCTGTAGCCGATCACAAGATTCTGTACCTGAATTATGCACAGCTGAAAATAGATGTTTACTTCAGYCAGGCTGCTACTGCAGAGACTTCAGCTGTGCAGCTATATTTAGAGTAACAAAATGTTAATTAAGATCCTCTCATTCCCAAGATCATTTCAGCAACGAAGCTAGCACAAAAACCATGCTCTGCACTCAGCAACTGTCTTCTGACTGCAACATCTTGCTGCACAGCAGTTAACAGACAAAAAAAGACTAGGTATTTAGACACCTTAGAACTAGTATAAAGAAGCTATCATTGCTTCATATTCAAGACATCCCTAACTCGCACAGTGATGATCTTGTAAATTCAACTCATTTCCAAAATATAATAAAGCAGCATCATACAAACTGAAGGACATTTGGTGCAAGCAGAGTAACACTCACCAAGTAAACGTGAATACATCTCCTGCAGAGAATGAGAGGTTAAAAGTTCTAYAATAACACTTGCGTTTATTGTTTGTTACACTGACTAGGACAGTCTTATTCATTTTTCCATCACAAAAAGAGTCACGCAAATGGACATGTTAACAAAGACCACCCAAGATCTCTATTGCCAAGGAAGTACTATTTGATTTTGGCTAATAAACAGCAACAGTGACATCTAGCGCCCGTTTGACTTCAAGATACTGGATTATCAGAAAAATTCCTATCGCCCTGTTGAGCATAAACCATTATTTGTATAGGTAAGACATCAGGATGACTGCCATACTGCATCTGAATCCTGCTGTCAATAAGCATCTACAGAAAATGTAGATCTGCAAGAATTAGTTGGCAGGGAGATCCCGATCTCAGCGCATCTAACTCAAACGATTCAGCGTACTGAACACATCAACGTTCTCATTTAAATAGTTGCAGAGCCTCAAAGGTAACACACAGCAAAAATAAGAAGTGCATATGAAATTTAAATAATCTTCCATGCAAATTCATCCACAAAACACAAACACAACTTTCTATTCTAAAATGGACAGCCATGTGAGTAAACTCTGTAATTTCTGATGGCTATTAAGAAACTTAGGTGGAAGTGATAAATTCTGAAAATGTAGTCCTGAGATTTTGTTTTTATTGAACAGTATGCCAGCAGAAGCTTCACAGTATATTTACATTAGTTTTATTAATAATAAAAGATCTAATTTCCACGTACTTGAATATTCAAAGACTAAGAGACACCGACTTGTTAAGCATCTTCAGACACACATAGATTCGAAGTTTTCCAAGGTGTTGTATCTGTCATCTACCTTTTCAATTCTGCAGACTCAAGCAATCAGTAGAAAAGAATAAATATGCAACAGGGCTGTAATAGAGTAATTTTTCTAGACCTAGTCCAAGATTTTTCTCAGCAAATAGAACAAGGTGATGTGAAATTGGCTGAGAGAAAAAAAAATGTTTTCAATCAAAGTGAGCAAACAAGACCTGAATACTTCCTAAACCTGCTCAATTTTGATGGCCTTTTTATTGGAATCGAGTTCTCAAAATCCAGCCCAATTTCTCCATTGCCTCTATAAAATAATCACTGTATTACAGCCAGTCTTTCTTTGACTAGAAAGTTTATTGGATTCTTGAGCAAACTCTTGGAATTACATTTCCTAAACACCAACACACACAGAAACAAAAGTAACAAGTTTAAAGAAATTACCTGGGATTACAGTTAGCTGAAAGTAATGAAGCTTGTTTGGGTCAGGAAAATTCACTTTACATGTACCTGCGAAGCAAAAGAATAATTTACATCAGAAAACTGTTCTTCCACTTTTGGGAAAGCAAGTATATAATCTTTCATACTCTCCAAATTCACTCCCTGATTAATCCTTCCCATCAAGTGATTTCCTCATATACTTTGTCCCTAAGCGCCTCTTCCCTATACAGTTACAGGTCACCTGCAGTAATGGAACTTCACTTCTTTGAGCTCTGAGGAAGCTTATTTCCTTTCAGTAAACCATGCTGTCTCAAAGACCTTAAAATGCCAAAAGGATTTGGTCTCCTGTATATATACTAGCTACATGTTAAAATGACAGCATACATAATGAGCACCTCTTCCTTACAAGTTCTCTAATGGTAACGTGTGTATCTTAATATCTGATCATACATTGCAGTCTACAAGAAGTCATGCCACCACAGCCCTATTCTAACAAAGGATTATTTATACCTTACAGGTATAACGAGATACAAACTTTACTGAAAGCCTCATCCAAAAGCCAGTGAAGTCTCTGTTCAGCTGTCATATTGAACAAGTTTCTTCTCCGTAACCAATTACACATATTAACAGCAAAGTTTATGGAGTATCATTACAAACCAAATACTATGTTTTTATTCTCAGACTAGATGAATTTAAGGAGAATAGTGAGAATGAAGAACAAGTGTGGAAAAAAAAAAAAAGATAAAACATCGATCTGATGAAACTAGTCAGTAGTTTCGGTTCAACAGATGCAAGTTCACAGCATAACAGCCCTTTGTTCACATTTGATGACACAAACTAAGTTGCCTTTCCGTGCACAAAACTGGCCTTTCCTGACTACGGCAGAGACAAGCTGTCAAGCTGGCACTAGAAGAGGCATATATCCACAGATACGTTATCCATATTATGCAGCCTTTAGCTTCTTAATCCATCGAGCTGGTTGTTCTTTTTCTGCAGTCAAGGAACTACACAGTATCAGAGAGATAGACCCTATTTGCCTGCAAAAATAACTAGAACTGTACATAAACCCTAGTAATGCATTCGCACTATAGTAACTACAAACGCTGATACACGTTTCTCAGGCGTTTCATTATCCTATAGAAGAGTCTACACAAAAAAGTTTAACAAAAGTTACTCTGTGTAAAATCTCCATAATTGCCTTTAAGAAAGAAAAGCATACACAAGAAGAATTAAATAACGCCTCTTCCTGCCCTCCCTTTTTGCTGCTTCTGCTCTATATTTTCCCCCCCTTGTAATTCCTCCCATCAAGCAGTCTATACAGTGAAAAGCCTCATTTTTGAGATCTGAGCATTGACCCGGATTTTGAATCATTAGCAAATAGAAGATGCTCATTAGAAGCAGCACTCAGAAGCAGCACTCAGAAGTTTAACCTGGAGAGAAAAAAATATGGTCAAAGCTTGCTTTAGATGGGGAAAGACTAGAAACATCACGAGCTACCTGCCAGCATAATCAGAGAGAATATTCACTACTTTTCTTTGTAAGATAAGCATATGGACAAGACAGTGTGAATGCACAGTACGGTAACAACCTGCACGTACACTCTCGGCCTGCTGCAAGCAGCTCATGCCTCTTTCACTGCAGGGAGAACATCTTAGATGACTGAAACAGGAACGTGCACCACAGGAAATTATGTAGAGCGAGCGATGGGCTCTGAATGTGCCTCTGAGCTTACTAGGCAGTAACTTCTTGTGCTTGCCTGTATTCCAAGAACTCATGGCAGAATGTTGCTCTTCTGGGCAACGCTTGMTGGGAAAGGGAACTCGGCAACAACTCAGCTTCACTGTCAACACCCACCCTCAGCAACAAATACAGAGCAGCAGGAACTTTACTCCCCCTTATAAGAGGGCTTTGTGTTTTGCTGTCCATTACAGAACTAGGCTTTCTAAAGCTAAAGAGCAGAAAACATATATTTGATTTTTAACTRTCTATCCTCAGCTTTAGAAGCAACGAGCCACTTACCCTGTGCTCTTAAAAGCCTATTTTAAAATGGCCATTAATATTTTCAGCTTTTAGCATAATATACAAGTCAGATTCCAGGGCTAAAACCACATTATCTTGCCTTTTTTTTTTTTTTTTTTAAGGAATATGGATTACTTTTTTAAGAGAAAATTTTTCATTAGTGTTTTCACTATTAACAAACACAACAGATAACAGCTTGCCTGTGAAGTGAAGAAGCACTAAGTTGACTTAATGTTTCCGGAAAACTGAGCTATTTGCTCTGCCCCTAAAACAGCACCTCTGGTTTTGAAAATGAGAGAATGGAGGAAAAACAGGAGTGAGGCAATAAATGCACTCTTCAGCTCCAAGTACCTTTTGGGCGTTTTATGAGGGAAGCTCCCACTTYACCACCAATTAAATTCTAGAGCCAAATGATCAATACTGCTTCCGAAGGACACTAATAAGGGATCTACCTCTCCAAAACCCCTTAAGAGGGAGCAACAAAGAAAACCTGTTCAAGCCTGAGTGTCAGAGTTTTGCACAGCTTTCCCCAGAGTTAACAAATATCATTAGCGTTCATACTTCAGTCAAAACATTCAGTTCAGTGGTCCTTTCCCCCTTAAAATGCATGCCATTAAATGCTATACTTACAAGGTAAATTAGCTTCAAGTTCTGCAACCTCTGTTGAAAGAAAAAAAAACACGTTATTTATGCACGCATAAAGCCATTCCTGAAGTCCAAATTGGCAGATCTAATTTAAACCACCCTGTAAATCAAATTTCACTTAAGATAATTAAGCTGCACTGGAGGTTTCCCTTGAAATTTCTCTTTACGCCACGGAATTCATTACTAAAAATGCTCAGCTGCCCTACAGACAATGCAAATGTACCCTACTGTGATTAGGAGGTTCAGCTCTGCCAAAACTGAAACACCAGGGCTTCTAATACACAGAGCGCTGGCATTTCCAAAGGTGGCGTCATCCAAACACCCAAAGTTGTCTACACAAAGCACTAAAATACAGAAAGCCRTAACTCCACAGTCTGCAAAACACAAGAGCAGAAAAAACTCAAGAATCAGGGTGTCAGTCCAATAACAAAAACAAGCACAGGARGTTCACAGCCTGCATAAGCATCACCACTCTCCAGCATCTAACTGCTAATGCTCTTCCACCATCAGCCACAGATTCCCTCAGGTTACGCACTGCTTTTGTGGAGAAGCCTTGGAGTGCGATACCACATATTGCACGCTTGGAAACAGCTACTGAAACCTACTTCTGTAAGCACTGTCATACTAGATGTTGTCCTGCCTGCAGAAGCCAGCATTAAGAGCACCGAAAGAAGAGGGAAAGACAAACCTTCTCTTCAAGCAGCCGGCACAGCAGCATGCATAGACGTGATAAAAACACCAGCACYCATTGCACTACTCCCTCCTGCAAAACCTCTGCACTGTTGAACTCAGAGTGTTAAGATTTTTTTGCTCCTGTCCCTGTTGGATATTTCCCCTCAGAGCACGGTTTGCTATAGATATGCTCTCTTGTTCAATTAAGACTTCTTTTTACTTATTTTATTAATAACTTTATGCATGGGAAATACAAGTTATTAATAAAGTTATTAATAAAAGAAAKAAAGTAGCCTGATTCAGTTGCATAGCTCCTAGGAAGGGAAGTTTACTCCTAAGCCCTTTCTCTGCCATGCTACTTTCTCCAGAAGACCCCCTGCTTTCTCCCTCTTTTGTGTATTTTATTGAAGTCTTACTTTCAACTACCTGTGTTTCACAGAAGCATGAAGGAGATGCATCAAGATACCTCCCCCTTTTACTTCTAAAGTTCTAGGAAACCTCATCAAACACATTTTTGCGTTTCCTGTAGTCTTTTTTTCCACTTGATTTCTAACTTTGCTTTCTGGTCTGCACAGACATAGMCCATTTACTTGGGCTAACAACAACGTGTAAGAGATTTCAACATCAACTCCCAAAAACATATGTCTAAAGAAAACTGCAATTCAGTTTAAGATATGGGGAGCGATTTCTTGGCACAGAATACAAACTGATCTCATGACAATTAAGAGCTCACTAATCCCCCAGAACTTTTCTTGCATCCATGCTTACCAAACCTGGCTAGTCTCTGCAGCGAGCATGATGCTTATTTGACTCCCACCTCCCACTTGCTTGGCACAGCCCTGGTATCCCTGCATCTGCAGCCTACTATACCAAGAGAGAAAACCCCACCAAAACAGAAGCACTGTGCTTCACACTTACCTAAAAAGTTCACAATTGCACTCTTTAAAATCCCACGCTCTGCAGCACTCGAGCAGCCACTGCTGATTTAACCATAGTTGTGTGCTGRAAGACACCCGACACTGGGGGCATACTTTTGCTAAAAGTTTTCAAAGAGTACTGTCTTTATAATATACCAAAAATGTGATTTCAGCTATAATCAAGGACTTTATTTTTACTTTCCCTTTATGGTTTAAAAAAAAAAGACAAGATATAATGCAGCTATACAAACCCATCGAAAGAGTATTCCCCAGCCCCTTTCACTTTAAACTCACCAGCCTTTCATAGTGGAAGGCACTATCAATCTTCACTAGAGGGTAGAGTTTAGGACCCAGCTCCTATTTTAAGGTGTTGACTGCTTTCCTTATTGCTTTCTGTGCTTGTGTGTTGTTCGGTTTAATGAATCCTGCCTGCTCTTTGCTTCAATTCTGAGAAAAGGGCAGCAGGGAAGAGGGAGACACCAAAGGACAGAGCATGTTCAAACCCAGCAACAGCCAGGCTGCAGCAGCTCTGCTGAGCCAGGGCCTCACTTCTGCCTCCTGCAAAGTTCAGTAGAGAGTTTACTGATCACCATAGCTCCTTCGAAGTGTGAAATGTTTCCTGCAATGGATTCACGCTTCTGTGTTTCCCTTTGTCTCAGCACAAGAATAAGTRGGTTTTCTTGTGAAAACATGAAAAMGAAGGTGCTCACACCCATGAGTACCGAACAGCATGCTCCTTCTTTGAAGGTATGCAAAGACATGGGGAGGCTATGATTAACTAATCCACACGAAAGCTTTGTGAACAAAGGCAAGTTCCCCAAAATTAAGGTTTCTAATCAACTCTGCAACAAACCACTGAAACTAAGAACAGAACAACTTTATAAAGATAAAAAAAGCAGGTAAAGACCTGCTTCAATAAACTAAACTTTTAAAGTAACATCAAGTAAGGAAACATGTTACTAYTAACTGTGCCATATAAACATTGGTGATTAACAATAACTAGCACATTCAATGGGCTAAAGCTACAGTGTTTGTGAGTTTTCCAAATTCTATGRCTTTTTGGTAGTGACAGTCTTGACATTGAAATCATTTTTGTATTTTGCTGCTCAGAAAGCAAACATTTTGGCCACATCACTCAAGTTCCATTAAGATTCTGATGTTTTAAGTTATGTATTTTCTACATGAAGCAATACCACTGACAAGAATATTCTCCATAAGAAAATGCCCCTTGTGCAGTCTGCCAACTTATTGGCATGGTTTAACAGAYTTGTAAATAAGCAAAACGTAGAAACAACAATTAGAGCTTCAATGCACTGAACTTCCAAGAGCTCCAAAAGCCTCACTAAATTAAAGAACAAACTTAATCTCACAACCTTTCTGACTTCCTCTTTCAAAAAAYGACTGTAGCTACAGCTGAAAGAAAACCCAATTCGACTGCTTTTCATAATGTTTTGTGAATAATCAGTATCTGTGTCTTAATTCACAGCCAGGCACCTCACCATTCCTCAAGATGCCAAGACAARCCACCAGACAGCCCAAGTCTCAGGAAATATTGTGCGAAAGCACTCCAGAACTTCCACGGGAAACCAGTGCTCGTCAATGCCTGCTCAGCACTGGCTTAGCAGAGGTGCGGAAACTCTGTGGACCATCTGAATTCCTCTCACGGTCAAGAGGGCTGATTGCCGAGCAGCAGCAAACCCAGGAGCACAGCAAGGCCCTGTGCCCATGCTGATAAGCCCTCCTGGGTAGGTCCAAAAGGCTGTAGTGTAAGTGCAGACACGTGCCAGAGCTTCTGGCAAAACTGACAAACTCAGGTGCAGTCAGCCCAGACCCAGACGAGCTCCCGACCAGCCAGTCCAGTGTTCCTGAAACCTTATTCGATCTGATGCAGGCACACACACCCAAGTGGCAGGTATATTTGCAGAGTCCTGCTCTGGACCCAGTATGCACTTGCTTGAACAGTTCCAAATGCTATTTTAAACCACAAAAAGAGTAAAAAGGCAAGGGTTAAACTTAAACCTACCACAGACTTTGGAGAGTTGAATGCAAACTGATTATGTCTCAGAAGCAGCTGAGATGTATAAAACAGGGGAAAGCTAAGCCTAACACAAGCAACCAGAGCTATTTATAAATGATTTCACAAATAATAACTCTCCCTACCCATGACAATTCTCAGGACAGAAATAGGAACACACACTCCTGACGTGTTTACAGGCATATAGTTTGAGACCCACGTGAACAATATATTCAGTAATGCACAGACTATAATCACATTGTTCTGCTCCTTCCCCCTCCCCCAGCACAACTCAACAAGTCAGAATATAGAAATGCTTTGTTTACCAGCCTTGCCACAAAGAATCGGGCCATACGCTTCCCGCTGGAGTTTGTTTTTAAGTACACAAAATGAAAGCATTATTTCCTCAACTGAAATGAACGTTCTCATCCACAGCAATACTTATTTCTCTCCGGTTTTGTCCAAAAAGCCTCCCTTTCCTGTTTAGGTCCCCCATTTAATGTGCATCTTTAAGACTGCTAGAGATCTACCTTGACACTCTAAAAAAACCTCCATTTTCTAAGTATTAATTCTCACAGTATAATGCTGTTTGCCTCCTAATTCTACCCATCTATCTTGACAGCTTTCCCTACTTAGCTCCTCTGAACTGTACAACCATACATACCGGTATTAGAAGTCAAACAAGCTGCCTAATACTGCCAGTTTTTCAACAGAGTAAGAGATGTATGTTTTCCTTCCACTTCCAAATGTTTATTTTAAASAAGATACTATCAAATCACATGCTTCAGCTTATATACACTATTACAAAACTTATTATCCTGACATCAAAAACTAGAAAAAGCCACTGTGGTTGGAAATCTCGAACACTGCAATATATCAATTCATACTTCAGGTATGCTGAAACTCAGAGACATAAGAAGTGAAGGAATACATTGAACCAGGCCTCCCTTTGTCAGTGAAATCCTAGAAAAAGTCTCAGTAACAGTTTTTCATATTAGCTTCAACTCCTGTTGTGTCTTTTTGGCTTTACAGTATCTACCACAGTTAGGCTGCAAGCATTTTAGTGTAAACTACTAGTTTACTCTTTAATAAATATAAATCACTCATTCATCAAGCAGCTTTCCACTGACGTCTTCCAAAATAAAAGATTTCATTGGGGGGGGGGGTCTAAGAAACATCACTGAAAAGGAAATGCTTTTGCAATTTAAGTTGTGCAATGTGYAGAAGTTAACGCAGCATTTTCAGAACAATGCCTCAAGTAATTTCAAGAGTGTTAATGAAGAAAGGTTTTTATTAATTCTCAAAAAAAAAATTATTTTTACCCTCTCAATTTTCCTCACCTGCTATTGTGAGGAGGGATATTAACGTACCTACAGGTTTGAAGAAAGCAGACACATGGATTCTCCTCATTTTTACTTACAATGCACATTTACCTCGTTTTTACGACCAGTTTCTCACTTCCTTCTACAAATGCACACCTGAAACATTTTCCGGTTACATAAATCTGGCTGTAAAACCCACAAATGTTGAAGACAACTGAGGAATAAACCATGCTAACTCATTTTCTTMGATATTAAGTTATTTCAAGCTGTCACTTACAATCAAACTAAGCAGCACTGGTACTATAAAACTGAATGATGTTTAGGTGCACTATAAAAAAGTGTTTCAAGGAATAACCTTTGTGATCAGTAAGTGTATACATTGCTGCTACTRCTGACGTCCTGGCATGTTCTTTAATTCAATTTAGCAGTCATGTTCAGTATGCAATATTAAACTTAATAGTTCTTTGACTTGTCCTCCGTTCCTTTCAAATTTTCAGAAAGGATCTGCCTTTCAAGTTCAGCACTGCATGGCTCACAGCATCCTGCAGGAGCAGTCATGCGGCCCCTATTCCTAACTTAATGAAGTTCCCCCTTAGAGATGAATTCAACATCAAAAWTTGCTTCTGCAGGACAGAACAAATTGAAAGCTGCTGAAGTAAGTGTACTGCTTGCTCTATTTTAACTTGAGTACTAGGTCTACAGAATTAGTGCCTTACTCTCCAACTGAGCCTATATTGAAAATCCAGTGAGAATAGAGATGCAAGAAWAAGTCACAATGAACTTTTAACAAAGTTGTGTTTTATTAGAGCCTCTCTCCCTGCCAGAGAGGCAGCAGTGCCCCTTCAAGCACCATTTCTGTCTGCTCCTCCTCCCCACATCAGTATTTGATTTCTACCTTCTCCAGTTGTTCACATTTCCTCCATTTGGCTAGTCACTGCTTGGTCTCTCTCCAGTCCACTCCTCCTTGGCCAGAAAGCCTCTGCAAGAATYGTCAGCCTGAATTACTAGCCCTCCCCCTCCCACACCCTCAGACACTCCTGCCCTCAGTGATTTCGAAGTGGTGGATGTTTTCCTGCGACTTCCCAGGGCTTCAGACCAGAACTACCACTGYGCTCCCCACCCCAGACACATGTGCCCTGCTAACCTCTCAAGTGTGCTCCATTAGTTGCTGAGATAATCAGCAGGGGACAGGCTGCTACCGAATCCTGTTCAGCAGCCATGACTTTAACACCCCAGAGAATATCCGGCTGTTCGGAATTCCTTCCCTACACAAAACTTTATCCTGAAGTTTTTTCCTTTCATAGTACATCCATGAAATAACCCAAAAAACCAGTGCCCTGAGCTATGATTGACATTTGAATATATAACAATACCGGACACGTAAGCAATCAAAGGCACAGCTTAGATAAACTAACAAAGGGCACCAGTGTTTTAAGAGTAACTTTTTCACAGAAGTGGGAAAAAAGCCTGTTTAACTTGCTCCCATCACTAAAGCCAAGGACAGCACCTGACAACACTCAGCTGACAGCTCACRTACTTCCAGTTTTAGTAAAAGTATTTCAAATGCCGACTTTGAATTTTCTTCTCATCCATGTGGTGCAAATAGCTAACGTCGTACCTAAATTATCACTTATTTTTCCTACTTYAAGGCAGTATCAGTTAGCAGACGTATGTAGTTGGTCTATGCCAGATTTTTAAAAGTTTGTAAGCATCATCTACACTTAATCACTGGCTGGGGTCACGGCCATCTACCCCATAATCATTGATCTATTTACCAGTCAGTGTACACAATACATTTGAGGACCGCAGGGTTATCAGTCTGACAACACATCTTTCAAAGAGATCCTATAATGCCTCCCTGGACAGGACTCTCTATCAACACAAACAAGGCTGTCTTTAATTTATCTCCAGATAAAAACCAGACACTGTCCATGTCTGGGCAATACCTATAGTAAAACCGGCAGACATCTATCTGCAGAATTTATTAGACTATCACCAATTTACTGTGGATCAGGAATAGGAGAGTATCTCTCCAGCACATCATCACTCGAGCAGGCGAACAGCTATCTGACCTTGGTTCATACAGTATCGCCAGCTCCCAGGGCCAGCTGGGATTTAGGGTACCGTGTCAAAAGTCACCCTCAGCTAAGCTTCCAGGACAGCCCACCATGTGTCTAAGCTGCTGTGGAGGACGCTGCACAAACCAGTTGCCCATTGTTCTCCTACTGAATCAGAAGCCATAAGCTTATTTGAGGCCAAAAAGGATCCAGACGTGCTACGGGAAGAACATAGCTATCACTGAGCTTTCTAATGTACATGACCACAGTCCCCTGTTCTTTCAACTCAGAGGCTTTATGCAGTAGAATAAAACCACCACCACTTACACCATTAAGAGGTACAACTGAACGAGCACTAACCTCAGCACAACAAGGACAGAACACGGCAGGCCTTTGCTCATCTCGTCCTCCTCCCTCCTTACTGACAGCCAGCATTTCATTTCTTTTTCGTAGAACAGATTATTTTTTAATTCACAGTTGCCGGGAAATTGACATGATTGAGCCTTTCACCCATTCTGCAACTGTCATCTGTTTGTTTGGTAACTCCAGTCTAAACAAACATCAGTAACAACTTCTACTCACAACTACTCTTACAGGCTCCCACCAACTTTGTCTCAAGTCTAATACAACAGCCTATTACAGTTTCACACAATAAAGCAGTAAAAGGCATCCTCGCTGTAGGCACACCTTTAGCAGGCAGTTCGTCACTCCCTATCAAACTCATTCCCTAAAAAAAACTGCCAACATCAGAAGTCCATCTTCACTCCAGCTCTCAACGTTGTAGATGCTGCTTCAGCTGATCTAGCTTTAAGAGTTGGAGCAAGTTCTAGAAACTTTTGTAACTGAATGGTCTACATTTAGTTTAAAGTGTAGCTTAAAAGAGAATACCCCCAAAAAGTCTTTTTCAGACTAACTACTAGATTTTCCCCTCACTTTCAGTGCAGTTATACTGAAGTGATCGACTCCTACTGTCAGTTCCCACTTCAGTCCAGAAACCATCCTAACCAGACTGACAGCCGCTCCTACAACTCTTTTTGGAGAGCCACGTGATACAACTTTCACACATAATCAGATCATGATCCAACACTCACACTTGTCAGAAGGATGCCGGCAGTGACCTGCTTTTAACATCTGTCAGTTTGGGACTCAACTCGTTCAATACTTCATCTGCGCTGGTTTGCTAATGGTAGCCACAGCAATTACAATGTCAGTACTAACTTCCTATAGCTTACATTCTTTTCTTCCCCTGCAGGCATAGGTAAGGTTTTAGTCACAAAAGTGAAAAACATGATTACTCTAAGGGTACAGTAAAATTTCTTATGGCACTTCACACTATACCAGGCATTGTAGTTGAAGTGTATTTATATCATACTGCTATTTTTCCCTCAAATCCACACTTGCAGGTTAATGAAAATCTCAGATTATATATATATTTAGTAATTTGGCTTTGTAGCTTAGACTGGTTAAAGAGCTTATTCCTCCTGCCTGATATCTCTCCCCCTCAGAATTGGAGTTAACTGAGGATTTCCAAACTGGAAGTATAAAGCAAGCTCTTTGCAAGAGTTATCGCATCAGGGTTTAAAGTGAGTTAAAACTCCCTGTCCTCACAACAATGCCAAGAGAGAAAATCGTGACCGTAACGTTCCTACAGTCTAGTTGAGGCACTTCCCAGTGCACTGAGGCAGCAGCATTTGCAGTGGAACCTTGCTCCGGTATACAGTTATATGGCAGAATCTACCTGAAAAAGCCATATGTAACATTATGGTTAGGCAATATCATTCAGGCAAATATACCAGTGTCAGTGTCAAGCCATTCTGAAGTAGGAAATGAGCACATTTCATTTGACTGGCACGAATGCTAACCAGACAGCTTACACATCAACAGTAGTATATTCGCTATTGATCACTTTTAGCAGAAACATCAACCTAAACAACATATTCCTTGCCACTAGATCAAGCTGCACAACTCGAGCATTAAAACACTCAACTATTACCAGAGGGAGTAAACCTGAGTTTAAGCCTATAGTAACTGCAAAGTGTCAGCACCTATGGATTTTTAAATATAAGATTATCTATGCTACAGAAAAAATGAAGAGCAAGAAAGAGCTGTCCCCGATTTTACTATAAAATAGTTTAATTATTGTCTCACAAACTACCTCATTTACCTGGAACTGCCACAAAGTAAAAGTTTGGGGGGGGTTTTCCACCAATGGCGAGCCAGCCAGTAACAACCTACAGTAGCCTTCCTAGAACAGACCATATCGTACTACAAAAGTGAGTGTTGTTTTTTTATTCACTACTTCATACTCAACTTCCAGTGACTCCAGGCCTACAAAAAATATCTCTTTGCATTGCTTTTTTAAGCTTTTTAAAGTTTATTGCCTCTGATCTATACCATTAAAGACCACTGGAACACTGACGTTACTTTTAGGACTTTCTTTCCTGTCACAGGCAGTTATGTTTTTGCTCAAAAAATACCTTCCTATCAGGTCAATTCTGATATTCTCCTCCTATATAATTTAGTGACACATATGTGACAATTTGTTATCATAACATCTTAACTGATGACACAGTTCCCAATGATGGATTAATTTTTCAGCAGAGTGAAGAGAAGGCTTTTTACGTTTATGTACCCTACAGTATAAATTCTGAGGTAAGTCACAAGCAATTTTAAAAATACTTCTGGAAATTATTTTATATGCAATTTAGTATTGTTTACTGGCAACACACCTGCAAACTGTAAATCCCAAAATATTTAAATATAAGTTCCTTTCACCTTTAACAAGTAATTTATCTCGAACAGACACCCTCCGAGTTGAATCAGAAGCTGGATTGGACGCACGGGGTCCTCTGACACCATCATCCCGCTTCAACTTGCTTGCCAGAGTTAGCATTACTGCTGTCTTCAATCTAGAACACAAATATTAGAACAAAGTCAATTACCGAAACTAAAACAAAGGGCGGGGGGTGGGGGAAATACAAAACCATGTTACAGTTACTTCCTTATTCAACAACTATCATCATATTCTTAGCAGTCAAACAAAGAATATGATGGATACAGTTAACATGACTGCGATTAAAGACGAGGATGGCCTAGAGTACTTGAAGAATGAGAGTTTGTTTCAGATGTGAATACTGAGAGAGTTACAGTACGTTAGGCCAAGAGGAAGTTCAGTTTTGCTGGAGAAAGGTCAGACTTTCATCATTGTTTACAATCCAATTTCACTGCACCATCTACCACAGTACACCACTGCTTGATCTCACTCCTTCGAAAGGATTGCTGTGAAAATACCCCTGCCACACCCCTGGCCAGACAACCCACTCCGACCACTCTCATCCATACTTCACGTGACAATATTCAGGGATACTTTTTGGCCGAGGGGGGGGGAAGAGAGAGAGAGAGAGAAAGGGGAGGAGAGGGGTTACTGGAACAATTCTCTAACACTAGGAAGTGAGCTTTGAGCCAGCTACCAGGACACAGGAAAGGAAACAGATTTAAACTGCAAATAGTGCAATTATCTATGCAGCTGCACAACAGCAACTCTTCACAGCGCAAAGCAACAGTTATACAGAGATTTGATAACTGAAGAGATTTTTTGCTGTGTCAGTCCTCCACTACAGAAAATAACTGCACTGATAAATGAATTACAATAAAAGGTGGACAGAATGMCAAAGTCTTAAAATCAAAACATTCAGCCTGTCACAGCTTAATACATTTTGACACTACTCCTAGCTGAAGGCAACTCATTCTTCTCAGTAGTTCGGCCAAAACCAACACAATGCTGACAAGATCCATACCCTTTAGGCCCCACCACCACTAAAACGGTAGGAGAAATGTTTATCCTCTAGTTATGTGAGTTAATTAAACAAAATAAAGGCAAAAAACTTGTAAGAAGTCAACATATAGTCTTTACATGAACTTTGTTTGCATAGAAGATCAGACAGGTATGATGCAGCAGTTACCAAGACATGAAACAGATGCTCAGGCAACATCAACTCTCATAGCACAAAATGGAGAATCAGCCGAGATATTCATAAGGCAAATGATAAAGTCCAGTAAACCACTGAGATGAAGACAACCACACTATAAAACGGCAAGATTCGATACAAGATTTATCTCTGTCAGCTTCAGCTCTATGTGTCTCGATCTTTCTTTCCTTCTTGTAAGCAAGCCCTGAAGTGAAGTTTAACAGGTCCATTGCAACAGCAGTTACTTCGCTTCTTCATTTCGTTTGTTCTTGCCCAAGAGAAAACAGGAGATAAAGCCTCTGGCCTGCCAATGTAGTCACTACATCTGTAAAGACAGCCCTACTGCTTTACCAAGGTTGTGAGACAGCTGACAGATTTATACCAAACATCAAGCCAACACCAAAATACCGGTGAAGGGGCAAGAAGGAGTAATGAAACAATTGMCATGACACTTGGATGTTGAAAAGAACATAACAGATAACTGAGTAACAAGGTTGAAAAAAAAGGAAAACATATATTTCACAATAGTACCTAACAGTATGAAACTCTGGTAAGATCTACAAGAAGGTCAAGTTCTCTGAAGTTGGCAATTATGTGTGTTACCCTCAAGATCCAAACTAAAAAAAAAAAAAAACCACAAAACAAAACAAAAACAAAAAAAAACCCTAAAATTCAGGGCAAATGTAAATCCCGCTTGCTCAACCGAAACATTCAGTAGTTTTTTTTCCTCCCTCTACCCCAGAGAAAGAAAGAATAAGCAGACAAAACAGTCCTTT